>JAAGAY010001477.1:0-44771 GCA_011801015.1 Ardeotis arabs
CCCCTCTCTTTTTTTTTTTAAATCTTTTCTTCACTTATTAAACTGTCATTATCCTGACCCACAAGTTTTCTCACTTTTTTTCTTACTCTCTCCCCCATCCTGCAGGGACGCATGGGGAGAGGGGAGTGAGCAAGTGGCTGCGTGGGTGCGTGGCTGCTGGCCAAGGCCAACCCACAGCAGACTTATACTTCAGAGAAGTGTCGATTCACAATTCAAATGGAAGTCAAAACACAGCCAAATTCCCCACAGCCATGGGATAGTGTGAAGATTGCATCATACTGAGAAACACGAAGGCAAACAGTTGTATGAGCAGTGTGAAACCATTGATCAGCCTTGCATGACTTATTTCAGCCACTCCCTTTCTCAGTGAAGGTGTTTGCGGAGACTTTGTCTTTATGATTCCAGTCTAAAGTTCATTAAAGTTAGTGGAAAGCTTCTAATTAACACCTTGCTGCCTTAAATTAATGTCTTACAGTACCAATACCCCTTTCCTCTTCTCAGCCAGGGGCAGGGAGTTGTGAAATAATGGAATCACGAGGACCTTTGTCCTGTAGTGGACTGTGGCTAATTATCAGAGGAGAAGTGTGCAGGCAGGCTAGGTAGTGCTCAGAGTAATGGAGTCACAGGTCTGAATTTGCCATAAGTTTCCCCTTTGTTTTAATTAAATTTGTAAGGCTTGTGGGACGGTAGTCACGCAAGCAGGCAGATCCACAGCGCACAAAGGCATTGTGCAAGGTAATCAGTTGAAGTGTTATGAAATGGGCACCGATATGAGCTACTAGGCAACTCAGATACAGGCTGGATAGCAGATGACCCTTAATGTTTGTATTTAGGACACTGCATCAAGCCAAGGTATCTGCAATGAAGATGTCAGTAACTGAGTTTTCTAAAATCTTTTTAAAGCCAGTGAAGGGAACCTGAGACAAGACATGTCATCCCCATATACATATCTGAAATAAGTCAAATGCACTGTACTTATTCCTGTCTGTAAAGGTCCAACAGGGAGACTAACTCAGATGTAGAAACATACACTGTGTAAGTCTAGTTAGGGAAAATTAATTCAGCCCTGGGGGCTTGATTCGGTGTGCCACACAGAGGCACTTAGCACCGTTTGCTGTGCCTGAGGGGATCCCACAAGCCTAGATTCAGCTGTCACTCCTGAAAGTCATGGGTTCATATTGACTAGTACTATTTGGATCTCTCAGACACCCGAGCACATTTCAAATGACACTCGCTGCCTGTGTTTGAGCAACTGAATTGAGACCTGAAAGCCTCTAAGTCCATCGACGTCAGTGGAAGGACTACTTCAGGCAAACTCTGTGGCAATGGGATAAGGCTTTAAAATTATCTAACCTAAAACTTAAACTGTCCAAGTTCCTGATCACATCATCCAGCACAGGTACACAGTAAAGTGCCTTTAAACACAGTCGATGCCCAGGGGAGTACAAATGACTAAAGCTTTCCTTCATTTCAGAGTTTCTTTGGAAATCTCCCAAATCAGGAAACAACTGATGATACCAAGCCCCTGTTGTTCCTGTTGGTTTCATAGTGTTAAAATCATCCTTCTAGATTAAAATCCGTAACTCACTTTTTTTCACTTAGCTTTTTATTTGTAATGTGGTGTTTCATATATGGCATTAGAAAATGGGAATTGGCCAACTCTAACTGAAACATAAGGTGAGAAGTTTCAATTATCTTACTTCTATGCTTGCAGAAATATTTAAAAATCTGTCGTATATTGCACTTACACATACAAAAGTACAATTTGAATAGATCTGTTCCCATAATTAGTATTCTTTAATTAGAGCAGGTTGTTAGATCAGTTGCTTTTTTTGCACAATGACATAAATATCTATATTTAATCTTTTTATTGTTAACTATAGCTCTTTTATCTGCTTATTTATTTCTATAAAAATCTAGTACCGTAGTGGGTAAATTTAAGAAAAACAAGTTATCTGAGCTCAGGAAGTAGTAATTCGATTTACCTGAAAGGAAGGAAATAATGAAATTCAGATACACAACTAGATAAAATTACTGCAGCTCTATTGATGTTAATGGAACTTTACTGATTTACAGAAGTGGACTTGAAATTTCATGTTTTACAGGAAGACTAATACAGTGACATACAACACACAGCTTTAATTATATATGGACACTCCACAAAAAGAATTTAATTACAGAGGAATGAATCACTATGTAAAGAAATGTAGAAATCTCAGATCTGCAGATACAGACAGAGAAGTTAGGGTCACGGAGAGGTTTCTTTTATGTAGTGACTTTATATATTGCTGTAGAGAGTTTTGTTCTGTACCCAAAGTGAGTATTAGTTCTAGACAGATGTGACTGGCACAAAATTAAAACTGTATACTTGAAAACTATACAGTATTTCATGCTTAGGAACAAATATATTGACAGTCTATTGGGCTAAGATGATTTTTATAAAGGAAGACACTACCTGTGTTAATACCTTGTTTCTGGGATGTGATGGAACACAGATCGTCCAGGGTCCTTAGCTCCCACGTATCCAAACTTGGCACCTGTTAGTTTAAGAAAAGGTGTGGGGGTGATTGCTCCAGTCTGTCACAGAGTCACAACAACACTGGGGCAGAGACAGGGGTCCAAGAGGTTGGAGGGACTCACAGGGCCTTGCCTAGATTTAGCCTGTGAGAACCAGCAAGACTTTTCAGGCAGAGGCCTGTGGAGTGAATCTGGCATCACAAAGTGGCTGTTGTACAATTGTAGCCCATTCTTGTCTCCCACCTTCAAAGGAGAACTTGGTGCTGCATTTACTGGGTGATATAGAGAGAGGAATTGATATTCATGGCTTGGACAGGTGTACTCTTTGCTGGGTAAAAAACTGGCTGGATGGCTGGGCCCAAAGAGTTGTGGTAAATGGAGTTAAATCCAATTAGCGACCAGTCCCAAATGGTATTCCCCAGGACTCAGTGTTGGGGCCAGTTTTGTTTAATATCTTTATCAATGATGTGGATAAAGTGCACCCTCAGTAGGTTTGCAGACAACACCAAGTTGGGCAGGTGTGTTGATCTGCTTGAAGGCTCTACAGAGGGATCTGGACAGGCTGGATTGATGGACTAAGGCCAGTTGTATGAGGTTCAACAAGGCCAAGTGCTGGGTCCTGCACTTCAGTCACAACAACCCCATGCAATGCTACAGGTTTGGGGAAGAGTGGCTGGAAAACTGCTTGGTGGAAAAGGACCCGGGGATGTTGGTCCACAGCCAGCTGAACATGAGCCAGCAGTGTGCCCAGGTAGCCAAGAAGGCCAACAGCATCCTGGCTTGTATCCAAAATAGTGTGGCCAGCAGGACTGGGGAAGTGATCATCTCCCTGTATTCAGCACTGGTGAGGTTACACCTTAAACATTGTGTTCAGTTTTGGGCCCCTCACTACAAGAAAGACATTGAGGTGCTGGGACGTGTCCAAAGAAGAACAATTAAGCTGGTGAAGGGTGTGGAGAACAAGTCTCATGAGGAGCAGCTGAGGAAATTGGGGTTGTTTAGCCTGGAGAAAAGGAGGCTTAGGGGAGACCTTTTCACCCTCTACAGCTACCCAAAAGGAGGTTGTAGTGAGGTGGATGTCGGTCTCTTCTCCCAAGTAACAAGCGATAGGACAAGAGGAAATGGCCTCAAGTTGCACCAGGGGAGGTTTAGATTGGATATTAGGAAAAAATTCTTCACTGAAGGGGTTGTCAGCCATTGGAACAGGCTGCCCAGGGAACTGGTTGAGTCACCATCCCTGGAGATGTTTAAAAGATGTGTAGATGTGGCACTTAGGGACATGGTTTAGTGGTGGACTTGGCAAAGTCAGATTTCTGATTGAACTCAATGATCTTAAAGGTCTTTTCCAACACAAATGATTCTGAGTCTATGAATCGTAAGCACACAGTGACCCTTTTGCAGTGTAGCATTAGGGACAGGAATCCAGGTGTTCACCAAAACAGGCTTGTGTCTGTTATCTCGTAATTACAAGGGATCTTTTATACCCATATTGTCTCTAGACCACCTCAGCTGCAAAGTGTGCCATCAGCTCTGACCCAAAAGAGTATCTCCCCAGGGCATCTCCTTGGCTAGAGCAATGTTCATCTGTGCTGCAGCCCTGAGGGTGCACAGGAGAGGTTTGATACAGCACTGCTGGCAAAGGGGAGTTACCCCTCAGTGCATGGAAGCACTCCCTGCTATTTAGACAAGTGCAATATAGCCTGTTTACACTCTGCTTTTACAATATCAATACCTTTCCTTGTAAAGTTAAAACAAGAAAAAACGTTGCTGACTGGCAAAAGGGAAACATAACCCCCATTTTAAAACAGAAAAAAAGGAAGACCTAGGGAACTACAGGCCGGTCAGCCTCACCTCTGTGCCTGGGAAGATCATGGAGCAGATTCTCCTGGAAACCACGCTAAGGCACATGGAGAGCAAGGAGGTGGTTGGTGACAGCCAATACGGCTTCACCAAGGGCAGATCGTGCCTGACCAATTTGGTGGCCTTTTATGACGGGGTGACAGCATCGGTCGTCAAGGGACGAGCAATTGACATCATCTACCTGGACTTGTGCAAGGCATTTGACACTGTCCTTCACAACGTTCTTTCTCTAAACTGGAGAGACATGGGTTTGATGGATGGACCACTCAGTGGATAAGGAACTGGCTGGATGGCCTCACTCAAAGAGTTGTGGTCAATGGCTTGATGTCCAAGTGGAGACCAAGTGGAGAGAAGTGGTGTTCCACAGGGGTTGCTATTGGGATCAGCCCTGATTAACATCTTTGTCGGTGACATGGACAGTGGGATAGAGTGCACCCTCAGCACGTTCACCAACGACACCAAGCTGTGTGGTGCAGTTGACATGCTGGAGGGGAGGGATGCCATCCAGAGGGACCTTGATAGGGTTTAGACGTGGGCCTGTGCAAACCACATGAAGTTCAACCAGGCCAAGTGCAAGTCCCTGTGCCTGGGTCAGGGCAATCCTAAGCACAAATACAGGCTGGGCGGAGAATGGATGGAGAGCAGCCCCGAGGAGAAGGACTTGGGGGTACTGGAAGGCAAGAAGCTCAACATGAGCCGGCAATGTGCCCTTGCGGCCCAGAAAGACAACTGCATCCTGGGCTGCATCGAGAGGAGCGTGGCCAGCAGGTCAAGGGAAGTGGTCCTCCCCCTCTACTCCACTCTGGTGAGACCCCACCTGGAGTACTGTGTCCAATTCTGGAGCCCCCAGCATAAGAAGGACATGGACCAGTTGGAGAGAGTCCAGAGGAGGGCCACAAAGATAATAAGAGGGCTGGAGCACCTTTCCTATGAGGACAGGCTGAGAGAGTTGGGGCTGTTCAGCCTGGAGAACAGGAGGCTCTAGGGAGACCTTATAGTGACCTTTGAGTACCTAAAGGGGCTTATAAGAAAGAAGGGGAGAAACTCTTTAGTAGGGCCTGTTGGGATAGGACAAGGAGTAATGGTTTTAAAACAGAAGGAGGTAGATTCAGATGGGAGATAAGAAAAAAAAAATTACAATGAGGTTGGTGAAACACCAGAACAGGTTGCCCAGAGAGGTGGTGGATGCCCCATCCCTGGAAACATTCCAGGCCAGGCTGGATGAGGCTCTGAGCAACCTGATCTGGTTGGAGATGTCCCTGCTCCTTGCAGGGGGGTTGGACTAGATGACCTTTAAAGGTCCCTTCCAACCCAAACTATTCTATGATTCTGTAAGAAAATATCTGGAGTGCCCTGGATGAATCTAATCCTAAGCCATTTAGAAGGTATGCTACTCAACTGCATACTCCACATCCATAACCAGATCTATTAAAGGAAAATAAAACTTATAAATAGGCAACACAAAATTATTTCTATTCTTATCTAGTGCAAAATCTCAAATGCAACAGTATTTCTCCAAGTAAAACGATACAAATAACTCCATAGAACTACTTTTTTAAAAAAGAAAGCCTATGATCATGTACATAAAAGAATTTAAACATGTAATTGCTTCCTTAGACTTATTTCCCACTATGGAGGTGATTGCATAGCAAACTCCTGAAAATGTAGGTCTTGATCTTTCTTTGATTGCTAACCCCCATAAGAATCTAGTGCAGCTGCCTGACTGAGAAATAACTATTTAATTCTAGCAGAAGGATATTTTCCCTCTCTTTGGTCAAAGATGTCAGTGTACCACAATGAAAAACATATGCACTCTTAATCCCTCGTTTATGCTCTCAGTGTGGCTGCGTGGGTAATACATTGTATTTTTTTTCTGACTTTTTTATACCGTTGTCAATTGATAAGCTATTACTTTGCCTCCAACATTTCCAATGAACTGAAATTCATGTGGCTGGACCAGTATGATTTTGTGTATTTCTCTTTGGGACTGAGTGGAGGACCACGTAAAATACCCTTTTACTATCAAAAGTGACCAATTTGCCTAAAAGATCATTTCTACTAAAATGAGGTATGATGGTAAATCTTCTAAGCAAACAAGAAAAAAATATGGTATTTAAAGCAAAACACCTATTCAGAAAATAGTAGACTCTGATCCAAGCCTTTGTTTCTTCCTTATAGGATGTTTGTTTTACAGGATATTTCTGTAACTATATAGTGATATTCCTTGAACACACTTGGAGGCAAATGTTGAAAGTTCAAGCTATGTATAAGAGATTCTGTATTCAAACTCTTTGAAACAACAGTGAAATGCCAGATTTAATAGGAATAGTCTTAAGTAGCAGAAAAGGAGAGCCTTGAAGGTATTTAACCAGATGTACATGAACATGAAGATTAAAGTTCACAGTGAAGTTGCAAAGAAATATGAATCTGTTCTGCTGCTTAGCAAAAGCCGGTACATTTCCTAAAGTAATTGCACAGATATTCCCCTACTTATACTCGCAGAAATCTGATGCTTTGAGCTGGGATTGGGAACACCAGTTAATAAAGGTAGTATAACTGTATTGCTCTACATATTCCTCAGTTTTTTTTCATACAGGCTGTTGTTGCCTAGACGTCTTTCATCGTCTAGGAAAAAAAAAAAACAAACTTCACTCTTTTGTAACAGAGTTGCATGAATGTTACTCTTCTGCTGCAGAGAGCTGAAGGTAACAACTGCCCCCCATTGACTTATCTCACATATTCACAGAAACCTGAGATAGGAAAGATATAGCAGGAAATATATGTAATTCCCCTGATGATAAAGAATTGTTCTCCAAAGTATATTTTCTGCTCTGACTTGAAAAAAAAAATATTGTTCAAGGAATGCTTTGAGTTTTCCACCATTTCTCCTAGGAATTCACCGTAGCTGTCTTTTTAAAGTGTTTTCATAGAATCATAGACTGGTTTGGTTTGGAAGGGACCTTTAAAGGCCATCTAGTCCAATCCCCCTGCAAGGAGCAGGAACATCTCCAATCAGATCAGGTTGCTCAGAGCCCCATCCAACCTGGCCTGGAATGTTTCCAGGGATGGGGCATCCACCACCTCTCTGGGCAACCTGTTCCAGTATTCCACCACTCTCACTGTAAAAAATCTCTTCCTTATGCCTAATCTAAATCTACCCCCTGGTTTTCTTTTGTTTTGTTTTCTTTAATACTCAGTCTGGCTTTTATCTTCTTCTGGTTTTTGTTTTAAAAAACTTTTGATTGCTCTGACTTCCTGTATAGTATCTAAACATCGGCAAATTGGATCAATGCTTTGACTCTAGGGTCAATTTATCTGAAAATGACAATTCAAAACAAGATCTCCTTCTTTCTTCACTCACTCCCCCCACCCTCTCACCATCCCCCTACCCTCTCACTTCCCCCGCCCCCCTCAACTTTTGTCATAAGTTGTAAGAAAATAAATGTCTAGGAGGTGCTCTTTCTCCTCTTTCTGTGTCTGGATGACACAGATAATACCATGCATTATTGTAGTATACTTGGTATTAGAAGTAATCTTGCCCTTATTTTCCTATCATCTTCTTGGGTAGGTATTTGAGGTGGCATTAGATGTTGACCAAGAGTAAGAGCTCCAAGGACAACATTGAGATGGCAGCAGTGTCCATGTGTATGTCTTCGAGCACACTCAGGTTTAGGAAAGTGATGCTTTTCCTGCTGGATCAGTGAACAATTATCACAAAGGAGTGGGAGGACCGGAGTTGTCTATTTTCTGCTCATAGTGATGGTATCTCATGGTCTGTTACTAAAGTAGATGAGAGAGTACTAAGTGAAACTTCTCTCCAAATATCGTAAGGTGGATCTTCACTCCGAAACAAAGGCAGTAAAGGTAATTTCATATCTTTTAGCACACAGTAAGAGACTTGAATGAAGTCAGAGCACATCCTGTTCACCACCAGCAGTTACTAAGGTTCAGCTGGTAAATGACCAACACATAACTTTGTTGTGTGTCAGAGCTCCTGCAAACTCCCAAACGGAGGGATAGGGAAAAAGTTTCCCTTTTGCAATGGTCTGCTGAACTACATCCTTCCCTTGCTCATGCTGTGTCACTGTGCTTTTCCCTCATGCTCATCTGAACTCTTCAACTTCATGCTACCTCCTCTGTGGAGCTCTGGGTCTGTCCAGCTGACATGATGCTTATGTCAGCAAGAGCTAATCAACACCTCCATCCCTTTTGGAAGTAGACAGATACGTATTCTTGATGTAGGTAAGTAACGTGAGATATGGAAATCTATTTCTTACCCAGTGTAATGAATCTTAGCTGCACCAATGTACCTATCATCTAGTAAAAATACATACGAACTGCTTTGGATTTGCCTGGCTTGTGACCCAAGCAGACTGAACCAAATAGCACAGAAAATTGTGTGACATTTGGGAATGGACAGGCTAACTGGTTTCTTCTGCCTTAGCAAGCTACTTTCTCATTAACTTGGAAGTGTCTACGCTGCACAGAAATCACAGCAGCAGCTACCACAGTCACATATCCTACAGAGTAGGAGAGTCTGAGGATATCTAATAACTTTGCACGTTTATTCTCTTGCACTAAAACGCAAATGCAGTTTTCAGGTTCTGAGATGCTGCTCTTTGGCATGATGCTGACTGCACAAAGGTAACAGACTGTGGCTCAAAAGATTTAAAAGGCAACCTAGTGTGAAGTTCTTAAAAGCTAGTGCAAGGAGGAGGGGACATCCTGTTGTTTTAACCTACAGAAGGTGACAGCAAAGCCCTCTGAGGATATCTTAATGTGAATTCAGCAAGGAGAAGAATATTTTCTAAAAGAAAGAACATTTTCTTGGCATTCTTGGAACAAAACAAAATACGTGGGTGAAACTGTGACTGCCAAGAGTGATCAAATCACTCTGCTTTCAGAGGCTAGCAAACTGTTTCTGACAAAGCTTCAGGAGGAGTGCACTGGAACTCAAAAGCACTCCAAGCCTGATGGCTAAATTTCCTACCACATCTCTGCCAAGCAGACCTTCACAGTCAAGTGAATAATAGAGGAGGCTAAGAATTTAGAGATGTGATGTATCAAAACAGTGTGAGTTTTAGGGATGCTTAAACACCCATACTCTGAATATCAGCTGCTTTGCTGTCTATTTGAGTGCTACTGGAAACCAGTCCCCTCACAGTCATCACAGAGAATCTAATCCATACCCATCCATTACATTATGGTGAGAAAGACTTACTGAGATAGGCAGAGAATGGTTGCATGATCCTGGTTAAACTTCTATCCTGTGTACGTCAGACATGGTTGTCATAGCAGAGATGCCAACAAAAAAAAACCTCAAACATCTGCAGATTCAGGTTTTCAAAATCACAAACATTTTGCAAAGCTTATTTGCCCATCACATTAGGGCATGAAATCTGCATGCCACTAACAATGAGCAGTTTTGGAAATCCAATGGGACAGGAAACAAATGCTTCTTTTCAGAAGCTTCCCCAGCCTCACTACATTTTATTTTTTTTTTAAGTTTCAGAACTTACTGGAATTAATTTTTCTCCTGGTGCAGAATCAAAAGAATATTTTTTACTTTTGTAGTATTTGTGGTTATACACAGCAGAAATCTTACAATGACTGTTGAATAATTTGTTCAAGTGAGGTTCACCACACCTATCTTCACTGGACTGAGATTATTTAAACCAATCCTCTAGGCTCTTTCTACTCTGATTAAGCTCATAAAAGCTATTCAGCTACTATATTCAGTAAGATGACATGCCATTTGGACATGTCTAGTGAAAAAATGTAGACAAATTGCATGAACCAGTGATCTACCTTCAAAACAGATGGATTTTTGGGTGAAATGTAGACCTTCTGAAGGATGTGAATGCAACATGGTGCAGAGTTGGTGCTGAATGAGTAATACTTTGCAAGCAATATTAGCTCAGCACATCACCAAGCTGGTAAATCAGTACTGGTTTTGTGACCTAAGCCAGTACATTTACATGTCAACACACTAGATATGCCAGTTTATTGATGGAAAGCTTAGGTATCTTTAATATATCACTTCACTATGTAGTGTAGACGTGTGCTAAGAGATTGGATCTGTTGTATATAAAAATTTAACATAATGTAACATATTTGTATAGACATTAATAGATCCCCAGCACTGCAGGCTCAGCTGCCATTGAACTCAATGGAAGTTGCTTCAGAGAATATCGGTCAGCATTTGTTACATAAAATGAGGAAGGAACAAAATCTGAATCTCTCTATATGGAAGTGCTATACCTATCAGCAGATAAGAACGACAGCATCACCCCCTTCCTCCCATTACTTTACGCAAATGATGGTTCTGCATCAGGGACTCATTTGAAACTGCAAAGCTTCCTCTGCATGTTCTCCGTGTATGGGACGGATGAGATATTTCATCATTTACTGTTTGCTGCAGTTATTTCACAAAGACCTATTTTGACTTTGCTAGAAATGTGAGAAAGTGTTTCCAAGTTTGGAAATTTCTGCAAACAACAAACTGAACTGCAACTCCAACTGATGTGAGTCATCAGAGGCCCGTTGACTTCATTAGTGTTACATATTTATGTTATTTGTCTACTGAAGTCAGCGAAGCTATGTTAAGATGGTAGAAGTGAGATTGGGGAAAAAGACTATTTTTCCTACCTGGAACTGAGTTTTATAGAAAAATATTTTGCATTCTATATTTAAACCAGTATAATCTGATCAATTAAAATTGTCACACCTTTCTACTACTTTTGTATATCTCTGTGAAATCTCATCTTTCCAACTTAGTATCATGGTCCTTCAAAAACTTGGTCTAAATTATCTGCTGTCTAGATCAAGAGAGAGGACAGGTCCAGTTACTGATCAGCAATTTTCAGAAGCCATTCAGGATCAGGATATAATTAATAAACGTTTCTTTTCTGTACCCATTCACAAAATGGACTTCAATATGTTTGAGATAAAAATCAATATTCAATATGCTCTTACTTTTCCTCTGTTGTCCTTTTTTTACTGGAATCATAGACAAAAATCTTATAGCTCACACAGTATATGAGGGATTAGCTCCTTTCATACCCTCGGGAAGGGCTCAGGGAAGAAAGTAGTACCTGCTATTCTGGTTTATCCACTCATGTACCATACAAATAATTTCCTGGAAAAGTGTTTTCACCTCTTTTTTTTCCCAGTAGACAGTCATATATAAATATTGTAGGAGGTATTTGATTGCAAATGGCTGAAAATGAAACTAAATTTGGATATATTTGAACATCAACATTAAAAATCAACTTATGCTCTGAGAGAGCTGTATGATGTGACTTGCTATATGTTAGCAAGCCACTCATCTAGATACTTGATGTGGAATTTCCCCTTTTTGGTTCCTAAATATGAAACTTCTAAATTTACTTTAACATCAAAAAGTGATGATTATTTTTAAAAGAATCTGACAGTTTCCCTTTCACTCCCATTCTTCAGGTTGAAGCTGTTTGAGAAAAAAAAAATAACAAAGTTGTGGGATTTTTTTTGAGCAGGGTAAAATCTTAAACCGTTTTAATTCTCATGATGAACCTTGTTACATTCTTCCTACACTTTGAAGAGGAAGCTGCAAAAATAAAAGGCTGGACAGTCAAGCTCCAAATCTTTTCAAGCATGATTGTGAATGTATTTACACGCAAGCAATGCTGCATGAACCAGAAAACAGTACGCGCGTTGCAAATCCTCCATCTGCCTGGGCTTGAAATAAGGACATTGCGGAGCTCATCTGCAGACGGATGTTGCTATTTAATGTGATTTCCAACAAACCATTCATTAAATTCATAGCTGCACCTGATACCCATTAATGTGTTCCTGCTTACAAGTTCTCTCAAAATAGGCTATTCCACAACTTTTGGAAGCTTTACACACCAGATTATAGGAAACTGCAAGAAATGGAGGGTGGATGGTGTAGCGGGGGGACATTTACCATGGGTTTCTGAAACCACAGTGAATTGGTGATGATATATTTAAAAACTAAAATAGAATGAGTGTCCAATCTTCTAAGTAGCTTTGAACATCTCCTCTGAAACAAACTTTGGTGTGATGCAGGAACATGCAGATAATAAGGGAAGTGGAAAAAAAATGCTCTCCATAAATAGATAGCACTCTCATTTCAGGAATCTGAAAAAGGCTACAGTCTGACCTGTCATATGCAAGGAACTGATCAGAAAACGAGTGCTTCCACGGGTCTGTACAAATCTTGGTACTTTCAACCTAATGACTCCAACAGAGCTTTTCTCATTTCAAATGGTTTTAATTGCCTTAACACTATTTTCAGATTAGATATTGAATGAAATTAAAACTGGAAACTTAACTTTTTGGCTTTTACCAAATACCTTGTTAAATCCACAGTAAGACAATTACTAAAATGTTAATAAGTACACTGATAAAGTGAAGGCTTATTGAAAAAAAATCTAATTTCATCTCACTTTGCGAGTCTTTGGACACAACTAAACAAAGCATTGAAGTTTAATGTACACTTAGAGTTTTGAAGTGTTGGAATCAAAGTAAATAATAATAATAGAAAATTGTCTCAGAGTAAAGGAAAAACAATATCAATTCTATCTTCCCTATTGTGTTTAAAGATTTTATCTCATTCTTAATTTGTATATAGCCTTTTGCACATTGATATAAGCGTCAGTATAGAAAATCATAAATAAGAAATCCCTGCCTTTGAGATATGTCCTTTCAAGTGTATAAAGACCAGCCATTTTTACATCATTGAGTTGATATAATATTTAAACATATATTGCTTATGAATGATCACTGTGCAAAAACTCTTATCACACATTGTATAACATGAGAGTCAATTACCCATGTGAAGTGATACTTTCTTAGACATCTTTTTTTTTGGCATTTCCACCTCCGTATTTTACTCCTGTTCCCTCTCTCCACTGAAATGTCTCTGTTTTACCAATTATACTCACATGTTTGTCTCTTTGACAAATAAGTGAATTCTCCAAAGTGCATAAAGGCTTCTGGTCTTTTTCACCTTCTCTGTAATGATCACCTTGCTTGTCTCCTTAATGAACCTGCTGATGGACCAAAAATATTGCAGAAACCGGCTGCCTTAAATGGTGAGTGGCAGCAATCCTCAGTGCACAACAGTTATGACCTTGATCCCATACCTACTGACCACTGAGGTGACAAACTCTGCAACTGCCTCTTTTCTGCAAAATTACTGAAGCTGAGCTGTGGCTGAGCCCCACATAGCTTGAAATAAACATAGTGAAGTCACATGGCTGTGCCACATTTGAGCGCAGATCTTCCAGCAATACTAATCTGACACTTCTTTCTCTTAATTTCTGTTCTTCTGCCTTCCTTTTCCAGTCTATAATGCCTGCTGTCAGACAAAAGTTCAGAAGAGTATAGGATAGCTGTTCCTAGAAGCAAAATGGAATCACAGTATGGCCATCTGTAGAGCCTAGGGGCTGCTGTCTCATGTCCCTCAAAAGGAATGCTAAATATCACAAAAACTAAGTGACTTTGCAATTGAAGTACTACTGAAAGCTGATCTCCCTGTGCTCCTATGGTTCTGACACCCAATCACACACAACCTCATATGTCTTTAGTCCTAATGTGGTTTCAAAATTAGCAGCTGAACATGAAAGTTATGATTACCTTCCCAGAAATACATGTTAACAACTGTGATTTACTAATTGTGATCAGCTTTGCATGCACTTATTCTGGATAGTTAAATCACTCTAGACTTCCCCAGTGCAGGGGATCTACAAAGGATCATACTCATAAGCCAAGGAGACCTAGTTGGATATCTGACTTAAGAGATACCAATGTGTGAGAACACGGTTTGATCCCTACTGACTTTGCTGGGTAGATGGCAGCAACAAAAGTTGCTGATTCTTGTGTCTCAAGGCTCTATGGAAGTCCCTATTTTATCAAGGTCAGTAAAAGCCCAGAGATATACCTTTTTAGTGAAGAGTTTACAGTTTGTTGTTTTATGATTATTCTTACAATGTCTTATAATTATGGTGATGGTGCCTTATCAGTATTCTTTTGACACTTAGCCTTTGCAACAGAATACTGGAACGGTGAAGACATTGTACCTTCCCAAGGAGACCATGACCTGTGCAACTGGATAGTAAAGAGCTGTCCACAAAGTGTTAAAACAGCAGATTTAAGCATTCAGCATACCCAAAGAGCATTTACCTGAGATGCCTGATTTACAAGCCTGTCAGCTCTAGGCTCCTTGTTAAAGTTATCACTCTCAGCAGCTGGTTGGCTTTCTCCATAGACGAGAGGAGAGCCCAGGGTATCTGTTCTCAGGTTAGATGACACAGTTAAATGCTTGAGAAATACCCAAAGGTGCTAGTGACACCACTTATCTCAGATTCTTACATAATCCCCTTTAGGCATCAGGGCTTCCTTGGCTGTTGCTGATTCATATCTCACTACGAGTGTGTCCTCGTGGGTGGCTGTGGGGACATTTTGTTCTTTATGCCTTCCTTCCTTCCTTCCTCCTCCCCCTCTCCATCACACTTGAATTATCTGGCAATTCAGCTGCGATATCTCTTCATAGTGGCATCTTCCCAGGGACAGAACACGATGTACATATTTGTGATGCACTTAATAGAAATCAACATTCATCCATATCATTAACAGCAGTTCTGGGAGCAGGCTTTAAACGAAATGCTGAATCCCAAATATACCAACCTGCTTCACCCTGTGCCTTTTGCATTACAAATTCCTCCAGCAGCTGTGAGAAAAAGAGATAAGATCAGATTCTGTCACTTGTACCAGATTTCTCTTGCTCTTCAAACTGAAAATTCCAGTCATAAATAGGTGTGGATTCATATGTGAATATTAATATCTATACAAATACAGCTAATTAATTAATTAATACATCTTCCCCTTTCTCCATCAAAATGCTAAAACCACAAGTAAGTTGAGGGATCACATTTCTAGGAATATTTTCTTTCTAAAAGACTTTGCCTATCTGATAGATGATGTGCAGAAAGCTTTATTACCTTGTGTTATCCTTTGGCACTCATAAGTACAATTTCCCTCTTGCTAGTGTGGAAGTATGAGGCACAGAAAACTGAAAAGGTCCTTGCTAAAATCGTTAGTCAGACTGAAACCAGCACTTACATAGACATCATCACTGTTGCCAGCATGATTATATCCTCTTAAAGTAGTGCTTAGAAACCTCTAGCTGTAAGCAAGTCTTTATTACGGTAAATGCTGGACACATGTATAACACTTACAAATTGTTCAGATCCCAGCTTGCACATTCCTGCCACATTCAGCACAGGATACAGCAATGCATGCAACTTTGATCAAGATCCACCTGTCACGGAGCAGAAAGTTCCAGCTGCTCCCTTTGTGACATGGAGTTAGGAGCAAAAGGTGACCCCAGCACCATTCAATGCCTTTGTCCATGGGGTGCATCCTGCCAGGTGCTGGTGGCAGCAGTGGCAGAGACAGCAAGGGATGGACCAGATCTGGGATATATCCAGGGAGCCCAGAGCTAAAGGAGATGGAGCCAGAGACAGGAATGGAGAGGCTACAACATAGGTTCAAGGGATCCATCCAGGATACAAGGACAAAGACAGGACTAGAGATGAACTACAGGGCACATATAGGTGGCCTACCCAGGAGGCAAGGTGCCTACTGCATGAGTCCAACATCCGTGCAGGAGGCAGGGACAGAGACAAGATTGATGGGCCATGGCAGAGCAGTAGAGAAGGAGGGTTTGCATTTTTCTTGTTCTGGCTGGTACATTTGAGGTTAAGTGAGATGTGCTCACATGGATAAATGTTGTACCTTCCTAGTGCGTAATCACGGCTGCATCTCAGAGGTAACAGAAGGATTTTTTTCATGGAAGACTGTGTAGACTTTGGTGCAGTTCAGTAGGACCTTGTAAGCCTTAGCTTGGGACTAAGACTTAAAAAAGAACCAGTCTTTCAAAGACATGTGGCAAGAACGAGATTTTTTTTTTGTATGTTATTCTTTCCCTTTTTCATATCTGACAAGGAAAATTTGAGTTTCTTTGGTTTTTTTATGTATCTTCTTTTCCTTTGTTTTCAGATAAAAGAGAACTTCAGAGACAGAAAGATTGGTTTGTGCTCTTGCTATGTTCTTCTTAGGAAGACAGTCAAGGCTTCTCCAAAGTTTTTTGGCTATTGTGGGGTTTTGCCCCAAAGGCGCAAACTAAACCTCTTTTCCCCTCCTCCTTGGCTTCTGTTTCGAGTCCTCATGTGAAACAGAACTACAGCTCAGAGCACGGATATCCTGCTCAAACACTCCTGTAGCCTCCCTCCCCATCTTATCCAGTCTGGGCTTCAGATATTCTATAGTGGGATTTAGGTATCTGAACATCTATGGATCTCAGAACAGATGTCTTAAATTCTCTATGTATATCAGGATCTGATGTCTCTTTTGCACAAAAGCATGTTATTTTCTGTGAATCTAAGATAATTTTTCCTTCATTTTCTACTGTTATTATAGGCAGCTGAAGAAAATATGTTTCAAAAGCTAACAGTCCCTGTCATTTATTTCAGAAACACTGTATTTCAGCCACCTATTAGTCTGAAGAAAAATGTAGGCATTAGTGCCTTGGTTTTGTCCTAAATCGGTTATTTAATATACAGCTGCACTGTAGCATGTTTATCAGAATTTAGTGCCAAACCTGAAATTGCTTTAGCTTATACAGCAGGAGTCTGCTCTTGTTTACACCAATTTTACTCCGGCATGACTATGTTCATTAGAGTGGAGTTGCTCCTGACTTCCACCTGGACAAATGAGAGGAGCATCAGGCTGGGATGGTTATCGCTACATTTTTACTACAATTGCCTTTCAATCCTTGCACTAAGTCTACATTCAGTACTATTCTCTTTGATTGATTAAGATTAAATCATGGATGCAAATTGAACACTAGCCATCAGAGCCATTTGAGAAACATGTTAAGGAATTTATGAAACTGTTTTCTGCACAGAAAACAATGTGTTAGAAATAGTGTCTTACATCTACTATTCTAATGTATCAGTTCTTTTCTATTGTTATTTTTTTCCTGGATCTAACTACACACTTGCAGTTCTTTATTGACGGACAAGTGCTAGGTCGTGGGAGGAAAGAGTGGGGAAAGGAAACAATTTAAATTAAAAAGCATCCTTCTTCCTCCTGTCTCCATTAGAGGCTTGCAGACTTCCTTCTCCTTAGGGAATTAGGCTTAGAGCTGCTGCCTGTACCTGTAACTAACTCAGGCATGCACAGGACCTGCACATGCATGGCCTATACCCATGCGAGTAAAACAAACCGGCCTTTGGCAAACTGCCTATTGGAAATGGAAACTGGCACAATTTAATTTCCTCCTGTAGTCATAGGTTAAAATTGCTGATGACACTAAAAGCTGTAATTCCCTTCTACATCTTTACTTTCAAGGGTATGAGATGAAGTTTTTCCCTCTAGCAACAAAGCTTCCCATGAAACTACATTAGTAAGGGGAAAGGTATCTAGATAGTGG
This sequence comes from Ardeotis arabs, assembly GCA_011801015.1. Lineage (NCBI taxonomy): Eukaryota > Metazoa > Chordata > Aves > Otidiformes > Otididae > Ardeotis > Ardeotis arabs. Next base: position 17,876 of record JAAGAY010001477.1, read on the forward strand.
GATTTAGAGATATCTCTGAAATTTGCACACAAGTTATCCTTATTTCTGCCTTTTTCAAAAGTCCTGACCCTTTCATACCACGCCAAATATTGCACCTTGAGGATGATGCAGCTCTAACACACATCTCTGGACACAGCTGATACCTCAAAACCTGCATCACACAATTCTGTGTGGGAAAGAACCCAAATTCCATTTAGTCAAATTTTTTGAGCTATTTTTATTACAAAAAGGTGGAAAATGGTTTTCCAGTTTGGTTTAATTTTTTTTTTGTTAATAGCCACACTTTCTTAATACAGAACCAGAAGTAGTAGAGGCGGTTTTTGTTCGGTTGGTTGGTTGGTTTTAATATGACCATTTTCAAATACAGATATCTATTTTTTTTCTATAATTTCCAAATTAAAAATTTTGAGAGGTATATCTGGTGTGATTTGGAATAATTTTCTATGTGGATTTCCTATATTTTTCCAATAAAGTTCAAGTTCTAAAACCTGTGACATTTAAAGTAGATAGTGGAGAAAATCTGTTAGAAAAGTCATAATCTTCAATTACCATTTAGGAATAAGTTTTCAAGTATTAATCCCCAATATGCTGAATGGAATATACAAGGAAGATATGTGAATGGTAGGATGAAAGAGGTGGGGGGAAATATAAAGTAAGGCATAGAGGAAGTATTTTACCTATCTGTATGGCATCAGTTACACCAAGTATAGAACTTCAGCCTGTTAAATTACATGAGAGTTTGTCTTTTTAGTTTGGGTTTGATTTTAGGTTTTTTTTGGTTGGTTGGTTTGGTTTTGGCATTTTTTTTTGTGAAGTTCCAAAAGTCTCTTCCAATCCTTGTGCAAATATTTTAAAATCAGTTGGAAAGAGACACAGTAAGCCGCCTCAAAGATAGTCTAGAAACACAAAGAAAAGAATGGGCAAAAGTAAACCTTAAAAGGAATGTCTGCACTGAAAATAAAAGAAAATTAAATTGTCAGATGCAAGCTCATTGCAGTTACAATTTGAGAGGTGTGCTATGTTAAACTGGTCACATGGCTTTCAGTACAGATGCACTGCTTCCAGCTGCCTTGGAGCATACCACAAATTCACATCTGTCTCCAAAAATCTGTGTGGCAATGACCTAAGTGCTCTATGACCAAACCTGTTTTTTTTATTGCCTTTCAGATTTAGCTGGAAAGCCTGAAAAGATGGAGAACCTGCTATTCCTCTCAATACTTTGTTTCTTGGGCTAATCATCTTTACTATGATTTTCTGACTGATTTTTCATTTGCATTTGTTTGGATTTCACTTCCAACAACTGCTCCTTGTTATGCCTTTCTTTACTACATGGAGGACCACTTAAGTACCTTCTATTTCCTCCCTCTGGATGTATTTATGAACCATAATCAAGTTGCTTCTCAGTTAGCTTTTTTTTTGATAAATGAAGCAGATTGTACTCATTAGATTTGTTTGTTTTATCCAACTGTTGTTTTTGTCATAGATTAGACTTGTAAACTTTCTAGGGTACTGACCGTCTTTTGGAAATATTTGTGCATAGTATCTAGCACAGCAAAGCCTGAATTCCAAATGAAATCCAATGTTTTATGGCAAGTTTTCAGTATCAATTCAGTAAAGCTGCTGTTGAAGTTTTTTTTTCCTTGAAATGTATGCCAGTGTGTGTGTCAAATTTTCTCCTTCACCTTATTTCTCTTAATCCTACAATTTCACTGCATTATGTCTTATGCTAAAAGCGCTTCCATCACAGCCAAGCTATGATAGTTTTTGGTGAAGGGACTGCAAATTAACTCAAGCTCAGTTCATTTCAGTGAAAGAAAGTCTATTAACTGATGATGGTTCCATTTTCTTACAGATTCAATTCTTATCTCATTTAAATAATTCATACTTTTCCAGGTGTAAAACGCATTTGTTATAATTTAATCACTCTCCATCATAGTTTTAGGAAATTAATTTCATAAAGACATTTTTCACTTGCTAAAGGGTATAGTTTTAGAATACCTTTATATAAGTTTTCATTAAATATATGCATATGTGTTTATATATCTATATAAGCTGTTGACTGCAAGTGGTTAATGTTTCAGAGCGGTGCTGCGGAGACAGCATTTTCTGATCTTTAGTTGGTCATTCCGTAACTAGAGATAAACCTGTGAATTGTGCACCTGGGAAAACTTTTGTACAGTAGGGAACAAAGAGCAAATTACAAGAGCCATACTCTCAGTGGATGTAAGTTTGGTCCTTCATATCAGTGACACCATCTCAATTTACACCCGCTGAGAATTTGGAAGAAATTAGTAAATGTTTGCTGAACAGCTTTTTAAGATCTGTGCATCGCCTTTTAAATTCACATGAGACTTAAGACTTCTGCAAAAGACTGACCCTAAATCATATGCAGCTATGATTGGAGTCTCAGGAGAGATCTCTGAAGTGAAATGTACCTGTGAATTAACCTGTGAAATTTAAAGACAAATAAATTAACTGAGCCAGAATTATACAGGTAAAATTTGCCTGTGTTAAGAAAATCACTGTGCTACTGTGCCTTGCAGCATGACTTCAGCATCTACCCAAACAGGGAGAGATAACTGGTAGGGAGGGAAAAACTCAAAATGTCTTCACATTTCTAGGAATGATTGGATGCTTCTCTCTTTGGCTGTGCAATGTAGGACACCAAAGAGATTAGGGTGAAGGCTTAGATGTTTCTGAAAGCTCATTCTTTTTAAGAGAACTCTTTTGTCCACACTTAAGGAATCAAAAAACATTTGTCACTATTGCTCCTCTGCTCCACCCACCCTGATATTTTGCAGGGAAGGAAAGTGCTCAGCTGTACCTACGGGAGTATCGTTCCTTCCAGGAGGGGTTACATTACCAGCATTTTAATAGGATCAGGCTTCTGGCAAACTACAGAGTGAAAACTGAAACACAGTATGGAAATGTTTTTAGACTGATCTTTAAAGATATTTTCTTAGGTTCCTCAGACCAACCATGGTTAAAGTCTAGAAAGAGGATAAAGGAAGACTATCAAGGGGAAGCAGAGTCGTGCTGCTGAGAGAAAAACTTTGAGTGAATCACTGAACTGCAGAAGCATTTGAAATTTTTGGTTCAGCTCGTATTCCATATACTGACTGGTGCTTATGGTTTCAGACTAGTAAAATAAAACTTACAATGTTATTGCTTTATTTTTTCCTTGTAGGAGTTTTGTCTGAAAGGGTAAATTTACTTTTTTTTTTTTTAGTGGGTTATGCATTTCTTTGGAGTGGAAGGACATAAAATAAAAGCCACACTTTCATAAATATTCTCTTTTCAAAGCTAGAGCATGGAGTAGTAATATTTAAAATAACACTGCGGATGTGTGTGGAATGATACAGTTCCTGGGTTGTGCAGACAAGGGTGTCTTCCTTACTCTTCTGCCTTCTGCAGTTAGGTAGACATGTCTTTCTAAACCATTTTAATAAAATTTTATAGTGAATTTAGTGATTGTGGCAGGAATGTAATGAATTCTGAAAGCTTAATCTGAATAAACATGCAGGTTTAATAACTTCTATGCTCATCCATTGCTCAGAGCACTAACAGAAACCATACATTCCTAGACGAAGCTTATATGTTTGCTAGGAAATCTATTTTTAAAACCAGAGTTGGGTATTTGGGGGCGAGTTGCTAGTTCTATGCAGATTTCTTCTTCAATTTTTGACTGTTTCTATGTGATTCAGTTCCTCTCCTGTTAATTAGCTGTAAAGGTTATATTTTAAGTTACTGTTTTTTCACCACAAAACAGACATCATTTATTTGTGCACTAAATGTGACCTTTCCCCTCTCCATCTTTCCCTCTCTTCCTCTCTTCCTTCTATTTAACATTGCCCTTTCTCTCTTTTTAATTCACTTTTCAAACATTTTCAAGCAGTAAATATCTTGGACTATGTATTTGTACAGTACTTAATGGAACGGCCTCTGAGATCCTCTAAAATATCTGTAATAAGAGTATTATTCAAATGCATGATTGTGTCCTTTCAGATGTATGGCGTACAGACTTCATTTCCTTCTGCTTCCAAAGCAGACTGACCAGGAAGAATAAACATATTTGCTTCAGCTTATTTGTCTCTTCTTTGTGGAACACAAACCTTCACACAAAAACTGGAAAAATGGAACTGTGGTTTCCGTAACATTTCCAGGAGCTAATATCTTTGCAGTCTGTCTCCCTTTAACAAATCTGATTTAATTTGGATTCTGGATTCTGAGAGTATTTTGAGGAGAGATGAGGGTCGCAGAGAAGATGCACAAGGAGATCACATACATTATTCTCAGAGCACTGTACTGATAACCACACAGCCACTGACGCATTAGTTCTGACAGTTCAATGAGTGGAGCTTGCACTGTTTAACTCAGACCACAGCCCCATATTTTTTTATTGTGAATTTTCTCTCATTGTTCATTGGTTTTAGATTGGAGTGGAGATTGTAGACATATTTTTGCATTTTGCTTTCAAATTGAGGTTCTGAAGCCATGCATCTATTTTGGTCCACAGTTACATATGAGTGCCCAAACTGGCAAAATTCCAATTATTTTTCTCTTTTGCAATTTCTTAAACCAAATATTTATATTCTTAAAGCTCTGCAAGGAAACAAAGTATAAGAAAGTGTTGGAATTTGTCTGCTGCCTTCATTCTATGTCTCTAACTAGGCCATCCCTCTGCTTTTGTTGTCTTATAGAAGGGACTGTTGGCCATCTGTTAGCCATGGGATCATGGTAATTTATCATTATTAATGCTACTTTCAGATTGTACCCTGTGATTCTCAGTTAGCTCAGAATCTGCATCTATGCTTTTATTATTCCCGCTGCAGAGCATTTCTAGTAGTTTAAGGACCCTAGTAAGAGCTCAGTAATCCACTGCGAACCATTGCAGCTGAAATAGGCAGAGGCCATACCTAGCCAGTCTAAGCCAAGCTGCACCAAATGCATCGCACCCATGAAATGAGTGAGCAATCCTTGGCCAGTCCTGAAATTGAATGCAAAACAAATATGGAATGGAAAGCTATAAACTCAAGTGATAAAAACTGTGTGATTTACAGGACTCCGTTTGACCCTGTTCTAACCCCTAACCTGACAGATGATGGGAAAGGAGTAGAATGTCCTCTAAACTGCATACACAAGTTAACAAATGGGAAACAATAAAGGAAGAGGTGGAGATGGAAAATAACAACACTGGCTGCTTCTTCATAGTAAGGATTAATTCTGCTGTTCTGTATTATTTCTTAGTCCATGTGCAGTTTCTTCTTGCTTGTCTAGAAGACCTGCTAGTTAGTGATTCGAAATGCTAAGGACATAGTAATTAATGGGTCTCTCTGATCTTTTGATTAATTATACAGCAAAAAAAAATGATCAGTCAGCGCTGAGTCTATGACTCTTGTTATTCTCCATTTTGCCTTTCTGAGAAAATGCCAAGGAAATGTTATCACTTTCTCTTGGCTTTTCATTAACTTTTCTTTTCTGCATCAAGACTTAGTGGTGCACAATTGCATCATCTTGAAATAGCTTTCTGGAGCTAAGGGTTATCCTTTAGAACTGTTTGTAAGAAATCATTTCAGTAGACGTCTGCAGGTCTGGCTAGGAAAGCACTAAATTTCAAAAGCTGGAATTTAAGATTTGTCAGCTGTATGAGATAGGGTTCAGCTCTAGATAATCTGGCCATTAAATCACTCAAATGAACAGAGGGCCTCCAGACTAATAGTATATACTAAAACTAAGTTTGTATCATTCAAATGGATATAAAGGAAAAAAATCCCTAAGGACATGTAAGTAGAAATGTTGGTGAAATTAAAAAGAAAGTAATACAAATATTTTATAGGATAAGCATTCTGTGAAATACTTCCCTGCTGATTTTATTTGTAGTCTTAATTAGGCCCCATTAAAATGATGTTTGAGCTCCTAAGAAAATAAATTAAATTTATTACTTTGAATATTTGATACTTAGGCTAGTTTTTGTTTGGTTAACAGCACTGTGGAGGCAAAGGACAACGCCCTGAACTCTGTAGAGATATAGTGGGGATACTGACTGATCTCTTCGGCTAAATTTGCAGCGCATTGCACTGTGAGACAGTGAGATACCCTTTCTTGTTCTAGGCATACACATTGTATATCAGTAGTACGGCCCCCTAGTAGCTTACAAGGAGATCCTTAATATCCTGCAAGTTCATTTAGAGATACTTATTAAAACAGTATAGGCTATTCTGAGTTTGCAGTGTTCTTGGATTTGTAGTGTGCACAATCCATTACACTCCAAGAAATATTTGGGTAGGAATGATTTTTAAAATCCTATTAAAAGATTCAATTTTATCATTATTTTCCTTCTCAGGTGAAAAAAAAAGGTAGCTGTAAAGAATGTTTTAGTTTCCTTATATGTGATGCATAAATGTCAGTTTCCAATAGTTTCTAGGATACAGTTATATATGTGAAAGCTTCATTACCTTAAATGAGGGAGAGCAGTCTTCTTTAAAACCCACGTACATACAAATATCCAAGCACCAACATCTAACAGTTTGACATGTTCTGTGAAAAACTGGATTATCCGTTAATGGGATTAACCTTGCCTGCTAAAAATCAAGTATATTTTAATAAAACATTCCAATACTGAAATTTGATACAGCCAGCTTCAGAATAACAAAACAAAACAAAAGAAAAGATCTATGTATTTTTTTTAAATGTTATTTCTATATTTAATTTTTTGTAAGTGTGCATACCACTAATGCATCCTTGAGCTAACATGAGTTCTTGAAGCACTTTGGTATGAAGATCATAATGAACACATGAAGGAACCTTCAGGAGGTCCCTAACCCAAACTCCTTCTCAAAGAGGGTCAGTTACAGATTCAGACCAAGTTACTCTGGACTCTATCCCATTGCATCTTGAAAACCTTCAAGGATGGAGATAACACAACCTCCCTAGACCACCTGCTCGACTACTTGATTGTCCTCAAGGGGAAAAAAAATTATCCTTATGTCTAATCTGAATCTTTAATTTTTCAACTTATGCTCACTGTCTCTCACCCTTCCACCACACACTGTCGTGAAGATGCTGGCTTTATCTTCTTAGTGATCTCCTCACAGTGTGCTAGGGACCCCTACTACGTCCCCCCAGTGCCATCTCTTCTTCAGGCTGAACAAACACTTGGTCCTCAGCTTCTGCTCACAGTCTAAATGTTCCAGCCCCAAGCATCTTGGTGGCCTCTGCTGAGCTTCTGGCAGTTTATTGATGTTAGGTCAAAGAATCTGGAAGTCAAGTTTCCATTGACTTCAAAAGGGCTGCAGCTGGATCACTCACTGTGTGAATATTTTCTTTTGGGCTATTTTGCTATAGATATATTATCCTGAAGTAATTTTTCAGGCTTAGTAGTACAGATTGTACCTGTTACTGTCCAAACCATGAAAGAAAGCAGGATCACAAAAGAGTGTTTCAGAAAATCATGCAGACAAAACTAGTGCATTCAAAGGAGCTAAAAGGATACTTTTTGTTCGTGGTGATGTTTTTTGTATTCTTGCAACATCTTCTTCTATATTCACAAATGCATGCAGATTTTGCACTTTTCTGCTCCCCATCAAGTATTTTCTTCTGGCCCTCCAAGTTATCTGTGTGAATCAATAGTATAATCCACAGCTTTTTTTCACTGACAGCTAAAAAATCACACTGTTTGCACCATGCCTGCCTTCAAAAGCAAAGACAGATATTTCTTTATGTGGAGAGAGTAATCACTGTAAGGTAAAATGTATGAAACTTCCAAATGCCAAATTCTATAGAGAGAAAAATACTACTTTGCTTTGTGCTTTTCAGCTAGTTGAGGCCCTCTCATATGACAGGCCATAATAAAAAAATCATGTGCCAGTTGTGCTGATTCTGTATGTCAGGTCATATCTCTCCATCTCAGTTTCCAGTTTCCTACAGAGTATTCACTTGTGTTCTATTGTCACATCTTTCCACCTTCTCAGCGTCAATTCAAAAGCTGTTATTTTTAGGCCATAAAAATTGCTACCCATCTGCCCCCTTCTCCTCAAAAAACTGTACCATTGGCCAGCTTCGAAGCAGGGATATGGAAAGAGGCAAGTCCTCTACCTGAACTCCAGTCACTGTAATATACCAAGGAGGCCAAATCCTCTATGGGAACACCTTGTCCATAGTGGGCAAAGAGATGCCGTGATGACAACTTTTTAAGACTGATCTGTAATGAAGATTGTAGATTTCAAGAAAAGGTGGAAAGTTTTTTTATTCCTGTGTTCCATAAGCAATTATTTACCCAGTCAGGCAGCTTGACATCTCTAGTCTTGCTAAGGAAATTCCTGATTTGGCAAGCTTCACAACGCAGACTGGTTAGACAGCCAGAGTGGAAATTCTCAGAATTATTTTATGTATCAGAAATCTGGCTGTCTGAGCTGTGTGAGTCACTCCAGCCTAACCTTGCATTCAGGAGGTTGCTCCAAAATGATAAGTCAAAACCATTTAAATCCCTCCAAGGGCCTGCATTAATCCTGGCTCCATGTCCTAACCTTTGTGCTCGCTCTTCCCTCCCTTTTCCCCAGAGTTCCCTGTGTAACTTCAGGAAAAGTCTGTCTCCTCTCTACTCTGCATTTCCTGTGGTAAAGGAGGGTGCTAGTAATTGCTTACAGCTCAAAGGTGTTTTGAGTACTGGTTAATATTTCTGTGTTTTCAAAGTCATAAAAGCATACACATATGACCACATACTTCCTAACCATTGTAACTAGAGACTTTGAAATTAATGGCATATTTATAAACAATAATGACATTTTATTTTGCTGTCATATTTTTCATTGTGAATGAACATTCAGTTAGGAAGTAACTTGGAGAAAAGCCCTTTTCTGCATCCTTCAAGGACTGTCCTTTAAACGATGTTCTCAACTGGTGAATTACATTGACACATTCACCTCTAGTGCTCTTACGTGACTATGATGACTCAACTTGCAGCTGGCAAATTTGGAGATTTGTGTCCATGTGGCTGTTTCTTCCCTTTTTTTTAATCCTTTTTATTTGCTTTGGTTTTGGGGGTGGGGGATTGTTGTTTTCTTTTTTTCTTACTGTTTAGAGCTCACTTTGTATACAGGCTGTCCGCCTTTGTCTCTTCACGCTCCTCTTTTATACTGCATCAAATTCTTCTTCAAGCTCAGTTTTCCTGCTCTGGGTTTAACTATAGGCTTCCATCAGCCAAGAAATTGAGTTTTGCAACTCCAGCAACTGCCACAGTTGGCTCAGCTCTTAATGTTTGGCTTTTCTGTTGTGTCCTATTAAGCAGAAAGAAATGGTACATTTATTTTTTGAATGGCTGTAAACAAGAGGTTATTTTTGTCCTTTTTTTTCTTCTTGAAATCTGTTCCTTTAGGGCAGATATAATTCTTTTTTATGTCACAAAACAATGTTAGAGTGTCTGTGCTCATAGTAAAGGTATTTTGCTCTTATTTTAACACAGAGTTGGTTTTTTTTTTTTTAAAATGAAATAAAATAAAATAGTCACAGTAGATTGGGAAAAGGGGGTTAGTGTAATGTGGAGGTTCCTGAAGGAAGTGTTCCCCTGTCTTTCAGAAGCATTATTCTACATGCCTACATGATATAAAGAGTTTGTGAAGATTTAGACATGTTTCCTGGCATAAGATGTCAAACTCATCTTCCCTAAATTAACAGAATTTACCTAAGCATTGAAATATAGTGCCTTTTGAGTTAACTTACAAAATCCTAGATCTCTGGATGGTTCTGGCCAGTGTGACACTGGATTTAAAACAGATCTGCATTAATCTGGAGCAGCACCTGGTAGTCACATAAGGTATCTCTAAAACACAGAAGTAGCTCTCGGTGCCACTTGTGGGGACATAAATTTCTCCCCATCACCTTCCCTTGCACGTGTCCTTATGTAGGCTTGCCATCCTTACTCCCATTATGTTCGAGGCAGATCTAGAAGTTTAGTCAATACAGTAATTGCAACTTAGGATGAGAACATCTGGATGAAAAAGATATATTTCAGGAGGATCATCAGGCTCATTGTCTCTGCTGTCCAGGGTGCTGTTCACTCTAAAGGGAATTACTGTGACTTTTTTCTCATGGAAGTACTTACACTGTGAACTTTCACATTTAATCGTATAACTCCCACCTAGACTGAGACTACAATTGTTGAGAGTTTCCCAAATACATGTGAGATGTGACTGTTGATAAGCATTTTTCAGGGAAAAGAAAATATCAAGGAGCTGTTAGACAAGGAAATGAAGCAAAAGGGGTTTTCAATGAAAATTCTTACTATTTCTTATGGTCTTTGTTTTATTTCTTTTGACATTCCTTCATTTTCTGCCTTATCCTGCTTTGCTGATGATCCAAACTAAGACAGAGAACAGGACCATCCTGCACTACCTTGCACTATGTGCTTCCTTGATCCTTCACAGATGATTTAGCAGTGCAAGAGTTCCCCACTACCTGAGGCTGTTGCTGTGTTTTATGGTGTAAAAGACCTCAGATTGAAGACTTTTCCTTTAAGCTCTTATTAGCTGCAAGGATGGAAAGAACTGGCTTCATTCAGCTAAGGATTATTTCCTATGGCTACCTTTGATAGGTCTCTGGCATTTTCTTTTTTTTTTGTTTCCCCCCAAAAAAAAAGCTAATCAAACAAGTGAACAAAAAAAACTTTTTTTTTTTTCTTTTAGGTGCTAAAAGTAAAAAGCAAAATACATTAAGTACTGAATCCTCTTCCTCATAACAAAATCTTTCCATATGATGAGCAGCCTGGAGCTGTAAGGATTAGAAATGCAGACTGAGTGACCTGAAACTCTTTTAATTATAGCTGAAGAGCTGCAGGCAGGCATCAACATCTTCAAGCCAAACAGAGTAATTTATAACAGTAAGGCTACATGTATGAAATACAAACTTTTTTTTCTTTTTTTTCCTAGCTCAAATACCCAGACACTTCTCATTTTATGTTGCATGAGAGAAAAAAAATAATTTCAGTTTTATTTACTAGCTTTAAATTTCAAAAATAGGGCTACATCTTGCCATTGTATGCATGCAAAATACATAATAGTCCTTAGAGTATAACACAATACTGAATTAATGTGATACAGGCAATAAGATTATTCCTACAGAGGCAGTAGACAGCAGAACCCAAATTTTTAGGGCTCTATCAGTTTATCTGAAAGGAAAGCTATGATTTTGCTAGCAGTGGTCATAAGGTGGCTTACTCGGTAAGGCACAGACTCGTCTGAAGACAATGATATTTACAACCAAAAAAAAGCTAGTGACTAGAATTGGCGAAAAAAAATTTGAAGGCATTGGTTTCTACCAGAAGATTTTAATCATTCTGTTAAGATGGAATAATTTGAAATATGGTAAATTATTGAAAAGTATTGCTAGAAGTTGAAAGAATAAAGGCAATATGCTATGTTATAACACAAAAAGTTAAAACTATTACTTTGACATGTAGAATTTGAAACTTGGCAGATGGCAATTTTATGTAGTGTTTGAGATGAAGCAGACAGAATAATAAAATAAAAATAAGATATTGCAGCATAAATTCCTCCCTGGAAGTGTCAAAGCTGGATGGGGTTTTGAGCAACCTGGTCTAGTGGAAGGTGTCCCTGCCCAGGGCAGTGGAGTTAGGACTACATAATCTTTAAGGTCCCTTCCAACCCAAACCATTTTATGAAACATTTCAAATATTAGATCTCACTCTTTAATGAGAGTCATAGCTTAAGTAATGGAAGGTCTTAAAGGCCATGACTCCGCTGAAACAAGAGAGGGCAAATTTTGTTTTGAGAGTTTCTTCATTATCTCTCTGTTTTGAGGACACAGCAGATGATTCTTTAAGGGGAAGGATTTTTAGAAAACTTATACTTAGTAATTCCTGAATATATGGTGCTTTCTGTGAGGTTTCTTTTGACTTCTTTTCCTTCTTGTCCAAATTACTAGATGCCTTGGAAGATAGATGCTCACATTTTGGGAAACATGATACCTTTCCAACATTAGATGCTCAGACTAATATGTGACAGTGCAGTGTCTTAGAGTAGTTAGATTGTCTACATTATGCCTGGCCTTTAATCATAGAATCATAGAATAGTTTGGGTTGGAAGGGACCTTCAAAGGTCATCTAGTCCAAGCCCCCTGCAAGGAGCAGAGACACCTTCAATTAGATCAGGTTGCTCAGAGCCCTGTCCAACCTGGCCTTGAATGTTTCCAGGGATGGGGCATCCACCACCTCTCTGGGCAACCACTGCCAGTGTTCTACCACCCTCATTGCAAAATATTTCTTCCCTATATCTAGTCTAAATCTACTCTCTTTCAGTTTAAAACAATTAACCCTTATCCTGTCAATACAGACACTGCTAAAAGTTTGTCCCCATCTTTCTTATAAGCCCCCTTTAGGTACTCTAAGGCTGCTATAAGGTCTCCACGGAGCCTCCTCTTCTCCAGCCTGAACAGCCCCAACTCTCTCAGCCTGTCCTCATAGGAGAAGTGCTCCAGCCCTCTGATCATCTTTATGGCCCCCTCTGGACTCGCTCCAACTGGTCCATGTCTTTCTTATGTTGGGGCCTCCAGAGCTGGACACAGTACTCCAGGTGCGGTCTCACGAGAGAGGAGTAGAAGGGCAGAATCACCTCCCTTGACCTGCTGGCCATGCTTCTCTTGATGCAGCCCAGGATGCAGTTGAACTTCTGGGCTGCAAGTGCATATTGACGGCTCATGTTGAGCTTCTTGTCCACCAGCACCCCCAAGTTCTTCTTGGCAGGGCTGCACCCAAGGCCTTCATTCCCAGCCTGTATTGATATGGAGGGTTGCCCCAAACGAGATGCAGGATCTTGCACTTGGTCTTATTGAATCTTATGAACAATTAAAAGGACTTTGTTTAGTGTTAAATTGTAAATAATTTTTTGCCACTCACATGGCCTGATAACAATGTAATCTATAATGTTGCAGAGTTGCAATATATTCTTTGTGAAATGTCCTCTTCATCTTCTTTTTTTCACCAGCACAAATAAAAACTTTGCAATGGAGGACATTTTATTGTACTATATTCAATACTATTGTAAGAAAGAGATCTAATTTTTCTGTGCAAATGACCAAACGGTAAACTGATCTATGCCCCGATAATACTTCTGAAATAGCAAAAGAATAAAACCACATTAAACATAACTGGCATTAGAACTGTGAATGAAGGAAAAATGTTTAATTTAGTGAATATGCAACAGCTCAAAGATATTAAAAAAAAACCAAAAATACAATTGAACACAACAGTGGCTAGGTTTTAGACAGCAGGCTCCTAGACAGTAATTCAGAGCTCTCTGAAGAATCTCTGGCATCTGTGTAGGGAAAAGAAAAATACCACTGGATGTTTATTCAGAAATATCTTTATTCTGAGAAAGGGGATACCACAAACCAGCCAATGGGAGACACAGCCAAATGACTGAGTCTGAAAGCATAAACTTCCTGGAACTTACACACCTGCAAAAACCCCTACTCTACTATCTGCAGCGCATACCCCCTAGGTATATATCAGCAACAACTCCTTCAAAGGTCCGAGAAAGTTTCACTTTTCTCCCTAAAACAGATCATCAAACAGCAGTACCGTTGTTCAAATTTACGCCATGGTCTATCTTGACATAACTCTCTGTCCTCTCAAGCTCTGTCTTCCCTATTTCCCTGGAACTAGGTAAGTAAGCCTTACCATGTTAACAGGACTCCCTTCAATATCTTTCGGGGTTTTTTTTACTTTCAGGATAGCACATGGAAAAATACTAACATAAAGCAACCTGAAGAGTAAACAGGGCAGCGCAATCTTCCAGCGACAATGAAATTTGATTCTCATTCTATACAATTGCAATATGCCGTATTTCACACTTGCAAGTTAGGTTACTTAAAGACATCCTAAAACATTAGTCATCTTCCAGGCTGAGCACTAGAAATGTCTGCTCAGTATTATTCTCACCAGGGAAAGCTACACAGCTAGACAGGACAGCTTATTTACAGAAAATCCTGTTGTGGTTTTTTCTTTTTTTTTTAATAAGTTCCTCCATCTTATTTATTTTAACTAGGTTGGAATGATCTAATCAGTGCTATCATTTTAAATGTTTAATTTCAGTTTGTAGCTTAATGTGCTCTTTAACTCAAAATACCTTTTCTGATTTAAGCATTGTCAGCAAAATGCCCATATGTGTATTTACACTGTCTGCAAGGCTGAGCCTACAGCTCAGCTGATACGCTGATATATTTCTCCAATAAGTAGAAGACGTCTCTTCAGTGAGCAATTTGGTCTTATTGCTTTGTCCAGTACTTCTTGTTTTCTATACTATTTCTGTGCTGGATGCCTGTAGTGTAGACTGTGAATAACACAGCCTGGCAACACACACTGAATAGCAAGAGCCTCTGAGCCTGCCTCGCAAGATAGGCTGCTGTGAAAAGAGCTTGTGGGGTCGGCGGAAGAGTGAATAGGGAAGAACCAGATTCTGATATTTAGTGGTTAGATGGAAAATTTGGGACAGGGCAGGGCAGGTTTCCAGTCAGGCATGTGTCTAAGTCCCATTAGAACTTAAGTGCCCTGTTGAATCCAAACCTTAATTATAAACTGTCCTTACCAAATGTCAAAATATTCCTTTTCCCTTCAGAAAACATTAATAACCACTAGAGATGGAGTAAATGGGCAACATAATTCCCTTTTGTCAAAGTATCAGGACTCAGTTCACATGGTTTCCTCCGTACTAGCATGCAGGAGGACTTGAATATAGAGCTCAGACAAGGTAAATACAGTCTCTGCTTCTGTTTTTTTTTCTTTCGAATAATGTTGAACATCACTTCTGGGTCACAGTGAGAAATCTAAAATACTAGAAAAGGAAATGGTACTACATGCACCAAACACAATAAAAATAACTAGTTCCCATGAGGCTCTCTCTGAACCTTATGAATTGCTTGTGGATATAATATTAAGCACCTCTACCTCTATAAACATGGCCTTATATTATAAGCAATTTTCTTGTAATAACAATGTCAAGAAAAAACACTTGGTTTCATAAAATAGCTTTGCTACTATTAATGTCTTATGCTTTTTTAAAAAACACTATAACCCTGAAGGCATAAGGAGAAGGAACATATTCAAAGTGGCAAAAGTTTCTCGAGGACTTTACTTGGGTGAAAATACTCCATGCATTAGAGCCTCAACTAGTCTAAATTGAATCAGCTCCTTTGAAATTATTTACACTGACTAATTATCTGGCCCATATGGTGAATATTTTTAAGACCACTCAATAATGTGAGTTAACTCACCATCATTCTCACTTACTCTAGCAGGAGCCGTAGTTGGGTGCTGTTTCAAACAATTAAGATTTTAAAATAGCTTCATACTGAATACCAAAGTGCAGGAACAATGAAAATAAGTGAATATTTTTTGAAAACTTGTCCCATTTGATTCAGTGATAACCTCCAGAGATGATTACTATGTAATCCAAGAGACAGTGATCAGTTCCCCCGTAGGATGAATAACATATTAAAACGTTTTAACCAGCTTAAATGTGATGAAAAGAACAATCAGGAGAAAGCTGCCATTTACAGTGAGGTAGCACTATTCCCGCTGTCTCCTTTGAATTAGGGAAAGAGGAATCTTTTAAAGCAGTTATAATCTAAAGTCTCTTAAATAGAGACCTGAACACCTTTTTTTTTCAGAGCATAGATTTTTCACCAACAATGGCATTATAGACATCTTAAAACTACTTTGATAATTTGACCTTAATTCACTGAATAATTTCAACCAGGGATAGAGAGAGAACAAAAAGAGAACAAAATACAGTTCCCAGTTGAATTCACAAGAAAAAAAAAAAAGAGAAGAGATTGTGTCTCTTTTATCCGGTGACCAAATGAGCACTGTCCAGTCTGTGAGGGACCAGTCCTAGTTCTCTATAAATGGTTTTGAGCTCTTCTCCCGTTACCCCTAAGGAGAGTGCTCCAACCACTCTGCTTTTGTTTCTGTTTCCAGTACTGCTTCTTGCAGCTGTGCTCCTTTGCATGAAACACTAACTGAAAAAGGGACAGAGATCAAGGCGGTTTGTCCCTCAGGATGGTGTCTTGATCACCAACCTACACTGAAGAACGAACAGTAAAATAGACACAAAAAGCAGAACAGCTCTGACAGGAAAGGCTGAGAGGCATCGTCCTTAAAGCTCTCAAGTTTATGGGTTTGGGGTCTACCAGGGACAGCACTATCTAAGTCCTCTGTGTGAACCTACAGAAGTGTTTGAAACAAGCTTTTCTGTGTCCTCATAAAACCTTCTGAAGTGTCTGAGTGTCCCTCAGTCTCTCCTAATGACTCTGTCCCATTCGCTATGAAATATTTAAATCCTAATTGAGTCAGAAACTTATGCAACAGCTTCATCATCACTTGAGATCAGGAGGTTGACTTCCCTCCTGGAACAAATGAGTGGAGAACTGGATTTCTCACTTTCTTAAAAAAGTGTCTTAGGAAGAACATCATGGACTGCCACTAACACTCTACAGAGTCAACCTTTTCTTCTCCTGTTTTTTACTACAAATGTTCATCTATGAACTACTTCATTTTCAGCTGTACAAAATATTTTCCCTTATCCAAATATTACAAATTTGGCAGGAAAACATATATTCATGCATGCACACATGCACTTTAGTTTTGGAGAGCATGAACTTTTTTTGTTTATTTGTTTTTGGCTCAGTACTGAAATGATAGAGTTATTTATTCACTATTCCACTGAAATCAGTCTTTTCAAATTAAGGACACATAGTTATTAAAAGAATAATTTTTATTTAATATAATTTAATGCATTAAGGCTTTTTTCTGAACTTTGATTCTTCAAGATGTTCTCAATAGATGAATGTCTGACTCCTTTGAGAGGCACTTAAAACTTGAGATTGAAAACCATAGCTGGCTCTGACTCTCGGGCAAAAGGACACTTTCAGTTATTTGTGCAGGAAACAGTCCTTGGCTTGGCTAATCCTCAGGCTGTGAAATGAACTCCAGCAGGATCCTGGGCCTGTCACAAGCATTACTACTTCCATTCCTAGGTGAAAGAGCACAACTTCCCATCTCTGACAAGTGCATAGACCAAAGGGCACCTTAAAACAATAATTAGGGAAAAAAAAAAGAAAAGGAAAAAAAAAAAAGAAAAAGACATCTGACTGAAAGAAGAGGCTACACAAACATTTTTTTCCCATTAGAGTGGAACGAACTCCACATAGCAGATATTTGCTGTGGCACGTAATGTACTACAGGAAGGTGCTCAGATGCCTGTGCTTTTGCAGAGCAATTGTAAAATGTTTCTTGGCATGCTTGGAGACTTAATGTTATTAAAAAGTCAAAGCTATCAGATGCAGCAAACCAGTCTGGTCTGATTTTTGGCAACTTGTTATTTCATATGGTGCAAATAATAATAAAATCAAATGGCATCTACTTATAATTTTATAGTAATTGCTTCTATAGCATTTGCCAGTTTTTCCATAATAACTTCATGTATAATTAGGATGTAATCTTCAGGCATAAATAACTCTCTAATTAGTCTATAATCTGTAATTATAACATACTTACAGACTAGTTATTTGCTTATTTGGACTCTGTAAAATAAAATATATTCCTGCTAAAACATTGAAGGAAAATTATGAAGATTTTGTGTTTGTAGATCATTTTTAGAGCTGTCAGGAGAAAGAAAACAAGATGTAATACAGTTATTGAAATTAGAAAGTGTTCATTAGTTACTACATATTTATGACAATGGCTGATAAAAGAGGAGATGCAGATTAAGAAAAAACATAAACCGAAAGATTTACTGAAATCATACAAAAGTAAACAGGCACTTTTCAATTTCCTGTGAGTCCAGATAACAAGGAGCTCTGGGATGAGAAACAGCAAGCAAGGATATCAATAAAATGTTTTATTTGAGCTGTTTCTTTTAGGACCTGGCCTTGCCTTATCTTGCCTTGCCTTGCCTTCCTTTTTCCCTTCCCCTTCCTGTTCACTTCTCTTCCATTCTCTTCCATTCCCTTTCTTTACCTTTTCTTTACCTTCCCTCCTTTTCCTTTCCCCTTTCCTCCTTTTCCTTTTCCCTTTTGCCTTTTTCAGTGAATCACAGAAACAAAAAGAATAATGCTATTTGATAACCAGATAAACATCCCAATGGCAAGAAATGCATGAGCTACTGGATCTCAGGAGGAGAAAGACTTAGATGAAAGGATTTACTCAAAAATTACATACCTCAGATGACAGTAAATCTTGGATAAGCGAGTTGGAACATGACATTCCAGGAGGACAGTTTTGTGACAGCTTTAAAACTGTGATATTGAGATAGTTCTGAAACACTTTCAGTTCCCTAAGCTGCTTTTCTTCTTTTTAGAACTTTTCTGAGGTACTTGCAGAGTATGCAACATGAATAATACTACTGCTCTTTAGCATGGTGCGTAATGCCTTTGCCTGTATTTCTGCAATGATGCAGTGATAAATATTGGTAAATCTGTACCTTTACAACTTTTAGTGTTAGAATCTGATTACCACACGTTGATACAGAAAGGAAAATACTATTGTTCCCAATCTGATGTGAACTAATTCCAAGAGATGCTATTTGACCTGGAATTGGTCCCTATTGTGAAACCTGCAATGCTTCAACATTTCTTTAACATCAGCTGACTGATTTGCCAGATTATTTTCCTTCCTTCTCACAAGAAATGCAACAGATAGAACAGATAGAACAAGAAGAAAGATAAAATTAGTAGAATGGATAAAATAATTCCCTTAAGGTTAAATAGAAAAATCAGAAATAAAACCAGAGATGGAATATTAATGAATAATTCTTCATATCAAGTTAACTCCAGAATCTGATGTTCCTGTGAATGGATGCTATGGATTAGGTTCAAGCTTCCTAGAGAGGTGAAAGAATTTCTTGGTAGGGAGATTTTCACAACCAGAGCTAGGTTCTATGCGGCAGGATCCAGAGAATTAACAAGTTTAAATAGGAACATAACATAAAACAGCTCTGGAATTGGAATTGGAATCACTATGAAAAAAAGTCTTATGTTTTCCCTTGTTTCACAGAATCACAGAATGTCTGAGATTGGAAGGTAGCTCTGGAGATCACCTAGTTTAACTCCAATACCCAAAGTAGGATCTGCTAGTATGGGTTGTTCAGAGCCACATTGACTTGTGTTTTTAATATCTCCAAAGATAAAGACTCCACAGCCGCTTTGGGCAACCTGTTTGATCACCCTCACAGTAAAAGCTTTTTCTTACATTTAAAAGGAATTTCCTGTATTTCCATTTATGTCCAAAGCCTCTTGTTCTGCAGCTGGCACCACTGAGCATAGTACAATCTTTCTTATTTTCCTTCACTCCCCTCACCAAATTCAACCCCATGTGAGATTTGGCTTTCCTAATCCCTTCCATATGTACTTGGATAGTCTCTCTATTTTGCTCTTGGCTAATAGTCTGTTTCCACCTCTTGTGTGCTTCCATTTTTGGGGTTTTTTTTGCTTCTATTGAGTTTTGCTGGGAGCAACTTGTTCATCCATGCAGACTTCCTGCCACTTTTGCTTGATTTTCTGCTTGTCAGGATGGTCCAGTCTTGAGCTTGGAGGAGGTGATCCTTGAAAGTCAATCAGCTCTCCTGGCCCTGCTTCCCAGGGCTGTTTCCAATGGGATTCTCCCAAGCAAATCTACACAGTGGCCAAAGTCTGTTTTCCTGAACTCCAGGGTCATAGTCCTGGTTTTTGACCAGCTGCCTCCTCTCCAGATCCTGATCTCAACCATCTCATGGTCACTGTTTCAAGTACGAGGTCCAGTATTGTGTCTCTCCTCATCAGCTCCTCAATAATCTGAGTCAAGAAGTTTTCACCAACACAATCCAGGAAGCTTCCTGGATTTGTTGTGTTCTTCTATATTGATCTACAAACAGATGTTGGGGTAGTTAAAGTCCCCCATAAGGACCAGGGCCTGCACATCTGAGGCTTCTTCCAGTCATCTGTATGATTAAATAGATGGAATGTAATACAAAAGCAGATGAACAACATACTAGATTGTACTACATATTATACTGGCAAGAGATATGAAATAATGAGAACTTGGGTGTGCTAGGGGAGGAGAAGCTCAACATGAGCTGACAATGCATGCTTGCAGCCCAGAAAGCCAACCACATCCTGGGCTGCATCAAAAGGAGTGTGACCAGCAGGTCAAGGGAGGTGATTCAGTACCTGGAGTACTGCATCCAGTTCTGGAGCCCCCAACATAAGAAGGACATGGACCAGCTGGAATGAGTCCAGAGGAGGGCCACAAAGATGATAAGAGGGCTGGAGCACCTCTCTTATGAGGCCAGGCTGAGAGAGTTGGGGCTGGTCAGTCTGGAGAAGAGAAGGCTCCGGGGAGACCTGATAGCAGCCTTCCAGTACCTGAAGGGGCCCTACAAGAAAGATGGGGATAAACTATTTAGCAGGGCCTGTTGCAATAAGACGAGGTGTAATGGTTTTAAAATAGGGGGAGGTAAATTCAGATTATATATCAGGAAAAAATTTTTACAATGAGGGTGGTGAAACACTGGAACAGGTGGCCCAGAGAGGTGGTGGATGCCGCATCCCTGGAAACATTCAAGGCCAGGTTGGATGGGGCTCTGAGCAACCTGATCTAGTCGAAGATGTCCCTGCTTCTTGAAGGGGGATTGGACTAGATGACCTTTAAAGGTCCCTTCCAACCCTAACTATTCTATGATTCTATTATTCTAATTGAGATTTTCTTGTTAACTTACCCAAAAACTTTACTTTAAAAAATCCATTATTAAGAAAATTGCTAGTTGTTATGATTGTCATAATTGAGTTTGATCCCAAAATGAGACAAAAATTCAGAATTTTGTTTCTGAAGTTGTTATTGCATTTTTTTGTGGCTGAAGAATTTTTTTTAACATGTTATTTTATCCTGTAATATAAACTCACAAATAAAGAAAGAACATTTTTATAATAATGAATGTATGTTCTGTATTGTAGATGGTGATAAAAGAAGAATTCAACATGAAACATTTTTATTTCTTTTATTCAATATTATTAAAGAAACAGATATGCTTATATAAATAATGTGGATTTTATTAAATACAAACTTTTCAGAAAAAAAGTAAATAATTTCCTTTTGAAAGAGAAAGTCCATTCATATTCAGTAACAATCATGTAGAAGTTTAATTACGGGTGACCAACACCGTCATTGTATTTCTTCATAGTGGCCAGATAATTTTTCTCCATTGACTGAAAAATACAGTTAGGATAAGGAATAGAAAACAGATGACAAGCAAGTTTATGTTCATGTGCAGTACTCACAGGCTGCATGAACGAATGTGGTATGAATGTCAAATAGGGAATTACTGTACTCCTTCATGAAGCTGCACACAGGCATTTATTCCACATTGTTATACTGCGTTGCATGTGCTAGAATTGTCTGACTCGTCAAGAAGACACAGTCAAATCAGCTGTTCTTTGTGTCTGGTCTCAAATTCTTTCAAAACACTCCTGCATTTAACACTGCAATCTTTCTGTTTTTCAGTCTTTCAAAGAACTAAGGGCTAGAGCAAATAAATGCTAAGAGGCCAAAATACCATTCAGGGGCAATTCTTCTCTGGAAAAAAAAGAGAGATAAAAAAAAAATTTAAAAATTGTCCTAATATTTATCTGAGACATGCTTTGAGACTTCAGGTAGAATCTTCCTTAAGATCCAACACTAAAGTTCTTTGCCCTTCATCTTTGCTGAGCTAACACAGAGGAACTTTATCTATAGATTTCAGAATCTCCAAACAGGCAACTCTTAAACAAGAAGTCTTGAAAAGTCCAATTTCTTTGCTACATGCATCACCTGTGTAGATGAATTCAGTTAAAATGCAACTAAATAATCAACTAGACCTTTTTAATTTCCAGAGGGCAAGAAATTTAGGTTCCAGGGCATTTTCACACTGATTTTCACATTTCAACTCATTAGAAAAGCCTAAATAAGACTATTTACCAATGAAAATGCTTCCCAAGCTTACCAGAGCTGGACTATTGAATAGCTAGAAATAAAAAAATTATAAAGTGTATGGATAATGAGGAGGTAAGTAAGAGCTTCTTCAATTTAGGATGTCCAAATACCATACAAACTAACCAGGAAATGCCACACAGATTGCTGGTTATGTTTATGTTTTATAATTAGTTTATTAACATATTAAATGTGGAGTGGACAAGAATGAGAGATCAATCTTCCTCACTCTTAGATGAGTTTTAGTGTTCTACCTCCAGTTCCATGAAGCTTTGCACGAATATGGCTTTGCTATGGTCCAGCTAGAACAAGAGGCTTGGAGGGGGTATTGGTCTCAATTTGTCTTAAAATAACACTCTGAAAATCACTGAAGAAGTTCAGGTATCCATGAATCTGGAGACCATGGGAGAGGGCAGATGTTTTGGTACTTATTCCAACTCATGAGGTGCAATCTTCATTAAGAGTCTCACAAAGAGAAGCCGTAACAAGCCCAAGGGATCTGAAATCTTTTGCTTTCATTGTGCTGCCTGGATTGCTTTTCTATACTTTCTCTTGAATGTTCTTCTGTGGCAAGACAAGTAAGTAAGACTATGGAAATTTAAAATTTTGCTTTTAAAGCTGCCAGAGTATTTAATCTTTAATCAAGCGCCTTGGATTAACATTCCTCATACCATCAATCATTTAGTCCACAACCCATTCTCTACTCACACAAGATTTGCTTCTCCAGAGATATATCTTTCATTTCTAGAAGTCAGGATCTTGTTTGTTGTAAAAAAAAACAGTAGCTGTCATCCTTTCCAAAAGAACAACAACAACAAAAAATCTGGTTTATAGTGAACCACATGTGATACTATGAAAAATAAGGGAGGAAAAAAAAAAGAATCAAGGATAAGCTTTTGTATATCATTTGTATGAAGAAAAAAAATTCAAAATTCACACCATTGAGTTGAAAGGCTGCCAGCCCATTTAAACCTCCAACATCTTAGATCAGTTCTGCAAGCGAATCACAGTAACCTAGCAGGCTGCTATTCGCTCCATCCTTAAGTGTTATTTAAAGCTGCCTAGGACCAGAGCTCCAACTCTCAGAGATTTAAAAGAAGGAGCATGAAACAGCTGTTCATTCTTCCATTTCCAAGAAACACATTCCAGATGATCCATGCTTTCATGTAAAGTTGAAAGCCTCAGAATAAATATGCCTTGTAGGATAACCAAGAGCTAATTTGCTATCAGTTGCCAAGGCAGCCATTTGCCAATGCTCCCAGTTCTAGCAAAATACTGGGTAGGAACTGTAGCAAAAGTAAGGGGGAAGTAGGACTGGGACTCGTGCATAGCATTACCTCAGAGAAAAGCACCATTTCTAAACAGACCCTGATACTAACCCATCAATACGGAACGGAGGAGTTCTAAAAACACCTTGGAATTGCATTTATATGCAATTGTGTGGAACAAATCTAATTATATTCACAATTATAACACTTATTTTTAGCAGAGACAAACTGCTAAAATGCATAATGTAAAGCACAGTACAAGAAGTGACAAATGAATTCAAAGACTAAAGGAAAAAAATCTTTATCTGAATTGAAAAATGCAGAGAAGAAAGAAAATGATTAATTTCTAAACATTGTTTGAAGGGAAGTTATTTTGCTTTTATTTGTTTTGGGTGGCTTTTTTGCCTTTATTTTTTTGATCGCCAAGATTATGAATTATTTTACTCAGTGAGAGCAGAATTTCCCTAGAATATGGAGGGGTTATATCACTGAAAGAAGAATTATACCACACAGTTGGATGAGAAAATGGGACCACAAGAAAAAGAGCAAGATCTGTCCAGTCAGTGGTCGGGAGGCATCACAAAATGGAGTTAATATAGGCTTTGACATGCTTGAATGACACATGCTGCTTTTTCACAAAACATGGGATTTATCTCACCTAAAAGCTGATCTGAACTAGAGCTGTTGACTTTGTACTTAGAAGATGGAAATAGGTAGCCCAAATGCACCTTGTCTACTTTAGGCATCTGTTACAGGATGAGATTATTATTTTAAAAATATTTCTGTGGTCTCATTAGCTACAGAAGGAGCCCATGGAATTTGCATACATGGAAAGCCTAAGTTTTAAGCAGCTATGATAATTGAGTAAAATCTCACCCTTTGTCTACACTGAGGAACCAATCTAGTGAGAGCGGAAGTTTCAGAAGACCATGAAGCAAAGTAGCTAGTTGAATTATTTCAGATACAGCTCAGCTGGTGGTGTCCTCCCACAGCCATGTTTAAGTACTCACGTTATCCTAACACTGCTTCCTACTCAGTACATGCTACAGCAAAAAAATAGGGTATCTTTTATTATCTTGATAACATCGAAAGTCCTATTTTATGAATAGTCCTCATGCCCTGTCCAACCCTTTTAAATGCTTGTGCACTGAGGGGAATGAGGAAATTCTTGCTTGCCACAGTAAATTTAGCCTTTTCATATCCTGACAGCCAATATATACTCAATGCACATCCAAAACCACAGGGAATTATCTCTGCCAAAAACTCCTAATCCAGGAGTTCTTGCATATATTGCAGAAAGTAATTTGAACCTGACAGGGTGCCTGCAGCACATCAACCAAACATGGTTTACAACTAGTTGTTGAATTCCATGATGGTTTCTCATGCTCTAAGTCCATAACTCCACCAGGGAAGTGCTACCTAAGAAAACCTCTGAGTCCCAAGTAACCTCACACACTATGGCTGCTGGCAGTCCTTGAACGTGAGAGGGAAATTTCTACATATAGTGCTTTCTAGGTCACTTCCAAAGTACAGCTGAGAATCAGATGTTCCCCTTGGAAACATTACGAAATCCTCAGCAGGCAAGTGACTGGCACCTTTGCCTGAACTTGCTGAGATAACAAGTCCACACTGAGAAAGCAAAAGCCTCCTGCCACAGTTACGCTAACACCTGATGTGATGTCACCCCTACAAAAATAAGTTTATCCCACATTACAGAGCAGGACCAGAGACATCTACAATAGTGTAATGAATTAAAGCATCTCTGAAAGAACAGGTCTTTTAATTTTTGCCTGCAGTGGCTATTCATTCCTTGTAAAACTTTCTCATTTCCCCTTCCTGTTTGATTCACGTAGAAAATGGCATTTCTGAGAAAGACACTGCGACTGGTTGAAAAGGACATCAAGATTCTGCTCCACAGTTGTTCTTTTAATATGAAGGTTTGCAGGAATAAATGTGTACTTTGCAATACTGCTGAGACAGTACTTGAACCACTGAGACAAATAGGGTAAACTTGGCTTATTATTCAGTGTAAATAAAGGTAGCACATCCTGAATCTGTGCAAGTCTCTTTCAGATTAATAAAACCCTTGCAGTAGAATAGACAGTAAGGAAAAGGAGATGGGATGATGCATGGGTGACTGAATTGTGGCTCATGAGCATTTATGTGTAGCTCCTGACCAGGACACGACATCATGACCTGTTGGCATTAATAGCATGAGGTCTTCTGGGTAAAAAGTAGGAGGCCAGATAGATAAAGAATGTTGAAGGGAAAAGGAGTTGACAGCCCTGGCAATTGAAATTGATGGCATATTCGGCTTCACAAGAGAACAGCAAGACTATCTACTTTGTTTTAGCCAATGTCACCCTCCCTTTAGTGGACGGAAGTGTATCATGGATCTTATAAGGATCTTGGTATGTGACTCTGATTCTGGCAGGTGGCTACCAATGACAGCATTGACTCCCAGCACGCTTGAAGTGAACCTGCAATATGGAGTTAGCACTGTTGAGGATATGTCTGATTCTTAGGCTGGTTCTCCAGACGGTTTAAGTCCATGAAGCTGAAGCAGCAGCTGAATTTATAAAATAAAACTGAATGTAAAGCACCAAAATAGTAATTGGGAAGTAAAAATGAGGTGGTTACCAAGTATATTTTACACAAATTCTACTCCATTTCAAATGTTACAGCTTCTAAAGATCTATAATTGGGCAATTATGAAAGAGAGAAAAGAATGATCATTTGTGTCTGAGTGTTATAGAACAATGATAGACCATTAATTGAAACACTAATTACCTTTCATAAGTGTTTTACGAGCTAGACGGCTTCTAACACAGTGCTAGAAGCAACACTCGGGGCATTATTTCCATCAAAGCTTTTAAGTTGAATTGCACTATTGTTTATAGTTACTCTATCTATGCTCAAACAGCGTGCAAATTTAGATCCTTGTTTCCATGGAGCAACCTCTCATTTTTATCTTGCATTTACTTTTTCACAATGCAGAAACTGCTTCCTGCCTCCGCTACTCACGTTGCTTGGAAGTTTACTCTGACTGTAGCGCTGTGGACCATTAGTTGGACTAGAAGAAGGGAGCTTAGCAGCGTCTACTCACATAAACATATCCACCAAAAAGAGAGAGCTTACTCTCAAAAATAAGTGTTTGTCAGTATTCCCTGTGGAGATTCCAGGATTTGTCCAATGTAGGCAAGAGGATCTCTTGAAGATAATTACTGATATTTAATGAGAATAAGGATAGGAAACTCAAGACTTTGGAAATAAATCATAGAATCATAGAATGGTTAGGGTTGGAAGGGACCTTCAAAGGTCATCTAGTCCAACCCCCCTGCAAAGAGCAGGGACATCTTCGACTAGATCAGGTTGCTCAGAGCCCCATCCAACCTGGCCTTGAACGTTTCCAGGGATGGGGCATCCACCACCTCTCTGGGCAACCTGTTCCAGTGTTCCACAACCCTCATTGTGAAAATTTTTTTCCTAATGTCCAATCTAAATCTACCCCCCTCTATTTTAAAACCATTACCCCTCGTCCTGTCACAACAGGCCCTACTGAACAGCCTCTCCCCGTCTTTCTTGTAGGCCCCCTTGAGGTACTGGAAGACCGCTATCA
>JAAGAY010001478.1:0-46857 GCA_011801015.1 Ardeotis arabs
TGCGCGTGCGCACGGCGTTGCGAGGCTGGGCGGCGAGCGGCGCGCATGCGCGGGGGCAGGAGCGTCGGTTAGACGGTTAGAGGGAGGGGAGGGCGCCTGCGCGGAGCCGTTGGTGCCGGAGCGCAGGCGCGAAGGTGACGGGCGGAGATCGGGCGCCCCCTGTCGGCAGCGCTGGGGCCGCTGGCAGCCCCGGTGACCGGACAGCTCCGGCCTCTGCCCCGCCGGGACGGCCCAGCCTGGTGCCGCGGCGGTGCGGGCTTAACGTGTGAATGATTTTGTGTCTCCTCAGGGAGCCTGCGCCCGTGGCGGGGCTGTGAGGGGGGAAGGCTGATACGGGCGGAGCGTCGAGGCGGCGGAAGGCAGTTGCGGGTCGGCCCTCTGGTCGGCAGAGCTCTCCCCCGTTAGCGGAGCCTGCGGGCTCCTGCCCGGGCGGCGCGGCCTCCCGCGCTCCTGGGCCCGGCGAGGTGCGGGCATCGGCTCTGCTCGGGGGACCCGCCTACCGGCAGCTGATAGGCCGTTTCTGTACGACACTCAAAGCGGCGCCTCTCCTGATTGGTCGGGCGCGCCCCGCGCTACTCCTTGTGGGAGTTGTGGTTTGAGTCTGGCGTCTGGGCGTGGGGCTGTGCGCGCGGGCACTACGTTTCCCGTCAGCCTTTGCGGGCAAGGCACGACTCTAGCGGGCGCGGTTTGCTCATCCGGGTCTCCTAACGGCCCGCCCAATCGGCACGTACCGAGGGCGAGCCCTGGCCGTTGATTGGTTGGTTCGGACCGACGAGCCCTGTTTGAAATCCGTTAACGGCGGCGGGCCGAGGCGCCGTGTAGGGCGGCTGCGGCGCTGAGGTGAGCGGGAGCGGGCGGGGGTCGCCGGGCGTCAGGCGGTTCCCCACACCTCGGGGGTGGCTGTCGGCTTCGCTTCACCTTCCCCACTTCCCTGGCAGCCGCCGCCCGGTAACGGCGGCCTGGGCCGCAGTCCTTCCCCGGGGTCCGGTCGGGTCGCTCCGGCCGTGCCGTGGGCCTGCTCCGAGCCCAGGCATCGGTGACACGGCCCCGGGCCCTCGCAGCACCGCGAGGCTGGGAAATGGAGGCGGAAAGCGGCTGGAGGGTGGCGGGGGCGCATCCCCAGCCCCGCGGCGTGGGCCTGAGCCCCCGAGGGCTACCGGTAACCCACTCGTGTCCGTGGGGCTGAGGGAGCCGGGGGACGGGGCCAGCCCGTGGCGGGGGGCTCCCTCCCTTGAAATGGCTTGGCGGACTGAAATAAGCCTTGTGGTGGGCTGGCTGCTTCCTGAGCAAAATAACACTGTGCTGCGGCGTGAGCGTTCGAACAATCACAAAATCCGCTGCGCGGGGTGCGCCTTTCACAACGGAATATCGCGCTTTTCTGAAGCCGGAGGAGCTTCAACTTAATCTAACAGCAAGTTGGGGTCCTACTGGCTAAAAATAACTTTCTTTTCCTTGAACAGCTGTTCTTAGAATGTGCCATCTTTGCGTCTTCTGAAACTTGTGGGATCTCACTTACGGAGCGTGAGATGTCAGGGGTGTTTATTTTGGGCTGTTGGAAGGGGAGGTGGGCCTGGGCTGTGGCGAGCAGAGCAAAGGCTGCTCGGGAGAGGAGCTGCTGCCCAGCACCCCGCTGCTCCTTTGCTGAGGGCGGCAGGCTGGGCTGGTCTGTGGAGCTCTCTGCGCTTGTCCCTCACCTGTGCTGAGTTAAAGGCTTTGTCTCCCAGTTTGAGTATTATGAGACGGAACAGCGCCGTTGTCTCCCTTCTGTGCTCAGGATGATGCATTCAGTGTTGGTTCTGCGCTGCGGAAAAGCACGCGTGGGCTTTGAGCGAGGAGCACCAGCGAGGATGGAGAAGCTGTGGATGCAGAATCTGTTAAAGGTGTCTCATTAACTCAGGGAAAAGCAAGGCTGACTTCTGTTAGGGACTGCTAGCATCCTGCTGAAGGGATTCCCACAACAGCTTCCTAGGAGGCTGTGGTGACAGGGCTGTGTCTCTAGAGAGACAGCTTCCAGCCCTCTGCAGTTGTCCCATTTCCATATGAACCCCTGAAAAGCCTCCAGGAACTCTGTCTGGATCATCCTCCATATAAAAGGGGTGGAAAGCTTTGGCTTGCAGGACAATAAAGAAGCTGCCAGGCTGAATTTAAAAAGTTCCCTGGTTAGTGCAGCGTCCTGTGCCTAAAGAGCGGTTGGTGTGGAGCGCGCAGCAGAAGGCACAGGGTTCCAGCAGCGCATCGCTGTGCAGCTTCTCGTGCTCGTTCCTGATTGCCCATCGTGGGTTTTGAGGCATGGGGGTCAGCTGCCTTCAGATTTATCTGCTAATATAATTTGGAATATCCTTTTTGTGTGTCTGGTGCTATTTTTCTCTGCTCTCTGATCCTGTTAGGGTTTGGCCTGAGTAACAGCTGCAGCTGATGAAGCTCCCGTGGGTGTTGTGATAAGGCGCTGTCGCGAGTTGACCGGGGGCTTATCTAATGACATTGCAAGGCGGCAAGAAAGAGCGTGTCTTCTCTGCACCCTCCTGCCCTCCCTCGCTGCTCCCCCAAACCCAAACCCCCCCATTCCCTCTCCTTCTGACCCCTGATTTCTCATCCTGAACGCTGCTTCCTCCCCCGACACAAAGGCCGGCACGGTGGGAGTGTCCGGTGTCCGGGGCAGCGGGTGCTGTTACCGTGTTGCCTGACGACCCCCAGTCCGTGCTGGGCTGCGGCTCTGGAAAGAAGAGGTTCTCTCTGGTTAGGCTGTGGCTGTGAAACGCTCCCTCATGGCGTGCTCGGTGCGGAGTTTCACGTGCTGCGGCTGGGCCAGTGCTCCGTAGGCCTTGTTGGAGTTACTTCTCTCCAGCCTGAATGTTTTTGGCAAGAAATAAACGACGACGCTGAGGAAAAGACGCTGAGCACCTCTGTGTCAGCATTTTGGAGCTAATTTGGATTAGAGCGAGGTGTGAAGTTATTCTGAAATACCCATTGCGCTTGCTGTTGGATCAGTCTTATTCTGGGACAGGAATGCTTGTTCCAATTTAGCTTAATCCTCCTTCAATGCTAACTAATCTAAACCAGGCCAAGGCACTCTTCTGCGTCGTGCCAAAGCGCGGTTAGTCAGAAGAAACCTCGTGTGTGCAGAAACTCGTCGTCTGCTGCTCTGTGGATACAGTTGTGCTGCTCTGCATGAAACTGTGGGGCTGTGGCTGCGCGGCACGCTTCGGCGCGTGAGGGAGTGGAACTGGAAAGAGAATAAAGGTTTTAGCTGGGCAGTCCCTTTTATCGGGGGAGTTTGGGCTGGTTTTGAAAGCGGGAGGACCAGATCTTCCTCATTTCTTGCAGCAGCAGTGGTGTGAGCAGCCCTGCGAAGCGGGGAAAGCTGACCCTGCAGAGCTTGCTGCGAACGCGCGCGTGGGCGCAGAGGGTGAGGGATGTCGGGGAGGGCAGGGTTAAGCGTTCCATCTGCGCGGTGGTTGTGTAGGATTTCAGTCTGCCTGTAACCACGGCCTGGTAAACGCACACAGGGCCTGCTAATTAGGAAACGTCCCCATTAATGAGAAGAAATTTCTGCACCTCGCTTCTGGTGGAAGAGGGTCACAGTGGAGAGAGAGAATTTTGCCTCCTGTCTTTAAAGAAAAGATTGAGATAACGGTGGTTCTGCCACCAAAATCGTATCGGGTGTTTTGAAATGGCTCAAGGGAGAGGGCGGCGGGCTTGGGCCGTCCTTGGCTGAGCCTTTCGATTGCAGTGGGCGTATCGATGTGATCAATCACCGTAACGTTCCTCCCTGACGGGAGCTTGGTCCCAAGCTTCGTCGATGATGGAGGGGCGAGATGCCTTCCGGTGAACT
This sequence comes from Ardeotis arabs, assembly GCA_011801015.1. Taxonomy (NCBI): domain Eukaryota; kingdom Metazoa; phylum Chordata; class Aves; order Otidiformes; family Otididae; genus Ardeotis; species Ardeotis arabs. The sequence goes on from JAAGAY010001478.1 coordinate 3,833, forward strand.
GCTGCTCCACGGTAAATCCCGCTGTGCGCGGGGCTCGGAGGGTCCGTAGGGATTGGAAAAGCGGGTGCCGCGAGTGCATCTGACTGAAACGGGCCCTCTGGGGCTCCGTCACGGTGACTTCTACCTCCCCGCTGGCTCCTTCAGGAAGCGTGGTGTGTGAAGCTGTGGCATTGATGCACTCCCTGTCTTTTCGTGACTGACTGCTTCCATCTGGGTGGGGAGAGAGAAGGGGCGGTGACGGGCGCTGACACTGCGAAAAGTATGAACTCCACACAGGAGAAATTTGGAAACTGCAGCCGCGTAGCAGTGGACACAAGTAGCTGTGAAACATGATGCTCGGGGCTCCGACTGGATGGGCTGCCTGGGGAGGGTGAGGGGAGAATGCAGATGACGCACTTGATTTTTAAAAAAGTGGATAGTGCTGACAGAAACTCTATCTTGATTAAGGGCGGTAGGAAAGCATTCGATTCCCGCCGTGTCTTGAGCTCCGTTACAGTTGATCTTGGCTCTGGTTCTTCTGTTTGCCTTCTTTGGGTCCTGCCCTGACATCTCCGCAGCCCTGGAGCCGAGGATTCTCTCTCTAATGGCATTCTGGAGCCGAGGATTCTCTAATGGCATTCTGGAGCCGAGGATTCTCTAATGACATTCTTCCCTTTGACTGTCGCAGCTCTGTGCTGGCTCCTCGGAGCAGCCGTCCTCGGGAGGGAGGGCCGGCGGTCGTGAGCAGCGGTGGTACCTCCGGAGTGCCGCTTTGTTTTCCTCGCGAACGCTTTCCCGTTTACGGAGCGTGCTGTCCGGTTGAACTATGTGTGGTCTGCCCCGACAGATGGTTTTGGGCTGAGGCTTTGTGGGTTGAGAATGCGCTGCTTTAGAGTCGGTTGGACGCAAAATAGCAAAGTTCAGGTGATTTCCTTGGGGAGTGTTTTACAACGCGTCCTCGTGAGCTTTGCCTCGCAGCTGTGAGAGGCATCGTGAAAGCATGTAAACACCTTTGAAAAAGTTTTTATTACAATTTCAGGGTTTATAGCTTTGTTGCTGGCTTTATTGCTGTTTCGTTGAGTTTAACATCACCTGTTGACACAGGGACTTCTGCTGTCAGTGCTGCAGTAATTAACTGCAGGGGCTGTTCTTGACACAGCCGCAGTGCCAGGTTTGTTTGCAGCCTGGCCGGCAGCGGGGTAGTGCCGTGGAACATAGCGAGCATCCTGTGCTGCCCTTCTTCTGCCCAGTAACAATGCTCTGCAGAACTCATCCTGCTTTGGAAATGGATTTGCTCTGTAGAAGAGCGCGTTTGTGTCGTCAGTTCTTGTCTGTAGCCCTTCAGAGGGAGAAGGACTGCGCTTTGCGGGGCTCTGGAGTCGGCCTCAGCGTCAGCTTTGCAAGTCCGTGTCCTGGGGAGGGCGAGAGCTCTTCTTTGCAGCGTGTGGTGAGGGAGGGAAAGGCCCATGAGCCACGCTCTGCAAAAGCTTTCTACTTTACTTCCTTTTAAAAAATACAATTCTAGCACCTGTAAGTGCAAAGAAAACTTTCAAAACTTCATCTTTTGGATAGTTTTGAACATGCAAATGTCAACAGAGGTAAAATCTCCTTAACTTTGCCAGTCAGCAGTAGAGTGAAAAAACCTGACTTGCTTATGAGGCGTTCTGTCCCACGGCCGTGGATTCTGAGAGGAAAATGTTGCAAAGGCTGTCCGTGCAGCTCTCCGCAAACCGCGCGGAGACAGAGAGTGGAGAGCGATTTCCCTGCCGCCCGCGTTGGGCTCTGGGGTAACAGGGGACCAACGCTTGTTGTCTAAAGGGCGGCAGCAGTGCAAGCGGAGGCCTCGTGGGGACGGCGGGGAGGTGAAGATGTCTCACCCGGAATCTCGCTATTCCTTTGATGTCCCAAACCCTTGCATCAACTTTGCGACTCTGAGCGATGATGATGTGCACAACGCAGACTCCTGGTTTGGTGAGTCGCTTCCGGCTCCTTCCTTTGTTTTCTCTTTGGGTGAGGGCCTGGCATGATGCTTGTTTTGGGCCTGGCTTCTGCGCCAGTGGATTAATCATGTTGCTAACTGCATCGTTCATCGTGCATGGGTGGCTTTTTGTTTTGTTTTTGTGTTTAAACTTTGATTATCATCTGTAACTTGACAGATTTCTTTGTTAACATTGTGATGAGATTCGGAGGTATTGCTAAAATCCCTAATGTAGCATGTCTAGTGAAAGTCTCTCTCTCCTCACAGACCAAAAAGCCAATCTGGAGAATGTCCCTCCTGCAAAAAATCTGGCAGAGGTCTCGCAGAACAGCCCTGCTTTTTCAAAGCCTGATATTATTCTGTCTTCTGTCACATCACAAGAAATAACAATGAGTAAGTTGGCATGGTGTGGGTGGGAGAGAATAAATTTTACCTGCTTTTCACTGGCAAAAGGGAAAGGCCGCAGTCTGGCTTTTGTGCGACCACGTTCATACCTTGCTGTCTAGCAAGGTCTGCTGTGGTTTCTCTTTAGCGTTCCTCCGTGTGTGTATATTTGAGCTGGCATTGGTCACTGTTCTCAGGTGAAAGCCATGGTGAAGAGGACGGTGAAGCAGAATGCGTGCAGGCCAGCACGGTTCCTCAGAATATCGTTGGATCCCTGACGAGCTGGAGAGCTGCTGCTCCTGCTGAGGCCTCGCAAAGGTGAAACGCTTGTATTCAGTTAGCGTGAAGAGTGATGACGGCGTAACTAAGCAGGCCCTTGCCCTCAGGATCTGCAGTTCTGACAGGTCTTGGGCCATCCTATGCGTCTGAAGTTCTCCAGCGCAGAGATCGCGTGTTGGGACAGCTGATCTGCTTGCTAAGCTGGAGGGCTGGTCTCTGGGGGTGGAAATGTAATGCAGTGTCTGACATACTTGTCAAATGAGACTCGGTAACACTCGGAGCTTCTGGAATGTGAGGATAGCTGAACCTGAAGTGTCGTATAAAGTTTCTTTGTTTATATCCACTTGAGTTGGGCAGAACTCGTTCTTGATATGAATGCAAGGGGCTCTTCATGGTCCTGTATACCAAAGCATGTTAAGTGTATGGATTGTTAAGCAATAATTCCTGCTGCATTTGGGTTGTTGTGTTAAACACACAATTTGCACGGGGCATGTTGGAGTTGGGTGAGGCACTGGTGTAAAAAGCGTTCTACAGATCGTGTGTCTTCTCAGGCCCGTGAGAAAACTGACGTCCACTTTCTGTTCTGCTCTAGAGCGGGTAGAAGACAGGCCACAAAGCAGAAAAAAACACAGCAACGCAAACAGCCAGCTAGGATCAAAGTGGAGAGAAATGCTGATGCTGTGGTTAATAAGGAAGAGGCTCCACCCCTGAAAAAAATGAGAATGTACGTCATCAAAGTCCTTCTATTTGGGGCTGGGAAGGGGGATACAACTGTTTCTCTGGAAAGGATTTCCACTTAGCTGAGAGGGTTCTCACAGGAAGGTTAGGGGGAGGTGACCGAAACCTGATTCCTGATACTGGTTTCATAAACAAGAAATGGCTGTGGGACCTGAGGGAAATGCTCTGTTTGCAGGTAGAGATGTGAATGAGATAAGCTTGGCTTTCTTAAGCTTCTTGCTCCGTACTCAGTGTCTGTCAGCTAGCTTTAAATTTGGCTTAACTTGCTCATCAGGAAGTCATGGCTATCAAAGAGTCACAGCTGAAATATTTCTCAAATTAGCTTAACCACTACGGTATCGCATGGTGATAAGCTTGAGGCCAGGAAATCAAAGTGTGATCTTCCGAATGCTGCTGCACCTAGATGAACTCAGTACACCTGCCTCCTCTAGAAAAGCCTAAGTTCCAAAACCTCAGCAATTAACCTTCCCTTCTGCAGCCGTAGCAAACCAGGGAGAACTAGGCGGTCTGTCCCGGGGCCTGTGGCGAGGTAAGACGGGTCTGGCGTACCGCAGCGCTCTCCGGGTGCTGGGAAGCTGTGCACGGTGGTGAGGGGCGCGGGTGGCCTTTCCTTTGGAGCGCAGTGCATCTCAGTGCTTTGCCGTAACAACGCGTTACTTCAGTTCTAGCGGCAGAGAGAAGCTGACAGAAGTATCCACGCAGAGAGAGCCCCTGCAGAATCCTGACCTCTCCCCACGGAGAGGGAAGAGCAAGCTGACCGTGCCCTCCACACCAACAATGTTAAAGTACGTGGCTTGCTTGTGACTTGTCTTTGCTAATCACGGCTGATTTAGGTGACAGCCCTGGCTAGAGTGGCTCCAGCTCAGCGTGTGATGGTATCACATTCGGTAAACATTGGATCGAGACAGCAGGATTAGGATGGAACATACTTCAGTGGAACCTGGGCGAAGGAAAGCTTTTGTGTTTAGTTGGAGGAAAAGGTTGTTCTTGCTAATAATGGATGAAGTGTGCATACAGCAAATGTAGGATAGCAGTTAGCTGCAAGCTTTCTTGGGCAAACAAAATCCAAACAGGTCTTTTTTAAAGAGTATACTTTTGTAATGAGCGGTGCTCCGCAATGCCCTCGGAGACAAACGTGCTCTTTGCGCTGACACGGTGCTGTGAGGCAGGAGGGCCTGTCTCAGGCTTTAACGTGCGTTTGCAGGAGGGCCAATCTTCCTGGCAAGCTGAAGAGTTCCGAGGAGCAGGAGCTGGAGAAGATGCAGCAGTTGCAGCGGGAGGTTATGGAGCTGCGGAAGAAGAACGAGGAGTCTCTGAAAGCAGCTATCGCTGGAGCAGGTGGGCTCTACCTCAGCTACAAACTGGAACTGTACTGGGCTCAGCTGGAGAGTGCTGCATAAAGCTGTACAAGTACCTTTAAAAACAAACATTCCAGCCTTTGTAATGAGGATTAGTATTAGGTGCCTTTTAATGTAGATCAGCCCCTAAACTGCCTGGAAACAGGTCTGTTTGCTTTGTATCGTGTTTTGAGAGGTTATAGGTGAGTTCTCCAAAGAGGTTATTAGAAAGTAAAAATAAATTGGGAAAAAAAAAAATTTCTCCAAATCCTCCCCCCACCCCAAAAGGCTTCTGGACCTTACATGCTCTTTTTCTTTAGGACAACCTGTGAAGAGAACCGTTGGTCAAGTAACAAAGCCAATTGACTTCCACTTCTGCACGGAGAATAGAATTAAACAGCACGGGGAAAGTCAGCCTGGGAACGAGTACAAGGAACTGGATTTTGCAGCAGTTCTGAGAAAGCATCCTCCGTCTCCGGTGAGAACCAGCGCAGTGCCAGCAGGCAGCTGACTAATTCTTGGTATCCCCTTCTTTAGCAACACACGCTGCTGGTAATCCACACAGAGGGGTACCATAGGAGAGGCGAGCGTTGTGCAGACGTAACTGTTGGCTCACTGCATTCCTGCTTTGCTGCAGCACTCTAAAGGACCCTTTTCAAAAGGATCCTTTAATCTCATGTCTTCTGATCGTTACGCTTCATGCTTTAGACTTCCACTCCATCCAGTTTCCCACTATGAGCAGCTTGTGTGTATTCAGACAGCTAACACTTAATGTTAGACATAAGCCTTCCCTTCTAGTTGCTAAGGGGAAGAGCCAGATCCTGGGAATCAGTGGGGAAAGGAAATGGCATCGAAGCCCGCTGTGCTAAACGGCCGTAATGACTGTGGGTTTTTTTGTCTCCAGGGGCGAATGCCGAAGGGACCCACTGTCCCCAGGCCTTTCAATCTCTCCCAGGGAAACAAAAGAAAACTCGAAGAAACCACATCAGAATATGTGTCCCTTGCTGAGCAGGTGGAAGCATTCCAAAAACGCACACCCTCTCGTTACCATTTGAGGAGCCGAAAGTCTGATGAAGGTGAGCAGTCCTGGCTGACTCCAGCTGGGGGGCTGGCCGCAGATGAGGCGGTAGAGCCAAAGGATGCTTTGACCGCTCTACTGAGCAAACGGCCTGTGTCTGTTGCAAGCTTTGCCATCAACTGCTGCTCTCTGTGACTTGCGTTTATAGGCCCAGTTCCAGGAAAGCTGGTGAAGGCTCGGCCTACGAACCCTAAAACGCCTGTGCTTCTAACAAAGCAGCGCTTCAGACCTGCCACCTGCAAAACTACAGCAGAGATAGAAGCAGAGGAAATGGAGAAAATTCAACAGTAAGTAAAGGCTGACTGTAGTCCTCCAAGAGAGAAGTGTACGGCACTGGAAGTATTTTTCAGGTGCCAAAATACCACTTCTCAGGAATACCCTTTTTTGCCTAAAAGAATGAGTAGCATGAAAACATTGAGATTCTCTTAGCTTGTGCATAATCCTGTGGCTCTGATTGTGGGGATGCAAAAAGCAACCGGTTCATTTGAAGAAAGTGCTCTTAGGAGAGCTGATCTTGGGTTGAGTACAGCTTGTGACTAGTAAAGCAAACCCAGTTCAGCAGTACAGCCTGTGTATGCTTCAAAACTCTCCATAGACAAAGTTTTGGATTTCCAAGAAAGTAATCCATAAGGTTTTCCTTAATATCTTACGGTTTCAAAAGCAAAAGGAGTTGCTAACTAGAGCCGCACGCTATGTAATGTCTGTGTGTGGCACAACTGCTTCCGTAGCTGACTACTGCTCTCTTTGGCTTGGAGAGAAGCCTTTTGCTAGGAGCTGCACCTTGCCACGTGCGAGATGTCAGTGACTATCTCCGTCTTTGTGTAGGTACAAATTCAAAGCACGAGAACTTGATCACAAAATCTTTGAGGGTGGACCACTCCTGCCCAAGAAACCCCCTGTGAAGGAGCTCACGCAACCCATTGGCTTTGAGTTAGAAATAGAAAAAAGGATTCAGGAGCGCGAGAGTAAGAAGCAGCAAGAGAAAGAGCACTTTGAATTCCATTCCAGGCCGTGTCCAACGAAAATCCTGGAGGACGTTGTGGTAAGAAATTTAGTACTACCCAGACCTGGTAATTAGGACTGGTAATTAGCTTCAAAATGTCTGTAGCTGTGTTGCATTGTGCATTTAATCATCCTCAGTGAACACTATGTGTCATTAGGCAAGAACTGCAGTGAGTACGTACCGTGCTATGGCGGGGTGTCTCTCCGTAGCACTGTTTCTTGGCGTGTAGGTAACTCCTTACCGTCCCTTCTCAACAGGGTGTCCCAGAGAAGAAGGTGCTTCCTGTTACGGTCCCCAAGTCTCCAGTCTTCACCTTGAAAAGCAGAACCCGAATGCCTGGCAGGGATGAAGAGAAGGTAACAGCTGTGAATGGGCTGTAGCCAAGCCTTCTGGTCCCGCCATGGGGACTGCCTTGGCCGCTGTGCCGTACCTCTGCCAGCTGGGTGTGATGTGATGGTCTGGCTCAGGCAGCCCCTGCCCTCCGGGTCGGCCGTTCCTCCAGTGGGCATCTTTCTCTGTGCCATTCCCTTCTAATGATCCAGTTACTCATCTTACGGAAACGGAATTCTCATACAAAACAAAATAACTCAATTTAAACGTGAGGGCGCTGGCTGGAGTTTCTGGGCTGTTGCTGCTACAAATGAGGAAAGTAAACTGCTGAGGTTTCTGAAGGACACTGCCCTTCCCTGTCCCGTTATGGAGAAGGGCAGATGTTGCACATGAGCTTTCTTCTCCCCGCAGTCGCTCTAGATCCCTGGAGGTGGGGAGCAGGAATCGGAATGCATCGTGTCCTTCCTCCTTTCCCCCTTGTCAAGGGGATGTTACGGTCTAGTTTGGATGAGTACTAGAAAGGATAGTGGTTTGGGAAGATTAAGGTTCAGGATGCCTGTAAACTGGCACTTCTTGGATTACTAGTTTTTCCAGTGTCCAGAGTGTCTGCTTGATGCTGTTGTGACCCTCACTGAAGGAACTCTGGCATTCATGGCTTTGTTTGGCAGAAGTTGTAGGGTTTCTACAAAAATAAAAAACCAAACCTGGTGCTGTGTCAGATCCTAACACTGATCTCTCTTTAGGAAAAAGAGGTGGTCCCTGTGATCAAAGCCAACCCTATGCCACATTACGGAGTGCCTTTCAAACCTAAAATGCCAGAGCAGAGGCATGTGGAAGTTTGCCCCTTCTCTTTCGATGCCCGTGACAGAGAGCGGCAAATACAAAAAGAGAAAAAAATAGAAGAATTGCAGAAGGAAGAGGTAAGAACTAAAAGCTACCTTGGATTCTGCTCCGGAAGTAAAAAAAGTGTGGCAGGACTTGCCTCTTGCTGTTGGCTGTTAAACTTCCAAAGCTTCATGCCTTTGAGGAAAGGGCAAGAAATATCTCAAATTGTTTCTTTCAGGTGCCAAAGTTCAAAGCGCTACCTCTGCCTTACTTTGACCACGTTAAGCTGCCAGAAAAGAAGGTCAAAAACCCCACTCAGCCGGAGCCGTTCAATCTGCAGGTTGATGAACGGGGAGCTGCCAGGCTGCAGAGCTGGAAGCAGCAGGTAGGATGGAAGGGATAGCGGGTACGACCAGACGGAAAGCAGCTGCTGCAGTTGTGATCAGCTTCAGAGAGTGTCCAGCTTGAGTTGAATCGGGGTCTGAGTCTGAGCAATGAGTTATCCTGTCCTTGGCATCAGACTTGTGTGGAGGGTTAAGGATTGGTAAATTGGGGTGGGGTTTTTTGCCTCCCTTCGTGGTAAGTGATGGGATTTACCCCAACTGCATGAACAGCTCTGGGGTATTTTCTAAGCTGGATCCCTTTGCCCATCTCTGTGCTTGGGGATTTATTGACATATAAATTTTTTTTTTTTTTTTTCTCATGTGAAATCTGCAGTAGACACCTCAAACTTTCTTCAGGCTATTTTTGGCAACAGTAGCTGACAGCCAACAAGTGACACAACTTCTTGGCTTTAATATAATTTTCTATGCAAATAGTTTGAGCTAAGTCAAACTGGCTCTTCTGGTGCTGGGAGTGCTGAAGTCTAGGGGGACAGGGAGATGGTCTTGTTATGCCTGGCCCTTGATGGGCTCTCTTCTCTTGCAGCTTGAAGAAGACAAGAAAAGGCAGAAGGAGGCAGCATGTTTTAAAGCTCGTCCCAACACAGTGGTGTACCAGGAGCCTTTTGTGCCTAAAAAGGAAAATAAACTGCTATCAGGTGGAGTTACAAGTACTTGCTACGCAGGCTTGGCTCATAACTCAGAACTGATGCAATTAAATGATGTTTAGACTGGCTGTTGCCTCTTCTTTATCAGCACAGCCAATAGTGCCTTGCACTTAATCAACTAATTCCCTACCAGCTCGTGTCCCCAGGGAGCGGGGGAGTTTCCTCTCCGCTGCCCCCTGTCCTGCGCTAACGTGGCAGCTGTATCTCTCAGCTCTGCTGCAATTGGCAGATGATTGATGTGCGCTAGCTCGGGATGAGGGTAAACAGCACACGGGGAGCTCCCTGCAGAGACAGCTGGCGTTTCGCAGCAGCTGTCACTCTTTTCCTCCCGTTTCTAATGAGACGAAGGCATCTACAGCTTGGGGTAGAACCAGCCAAAACCTGTTTGTACTAACAATTGTGTGCTTGCTCCCTCCTGTGAGAACACCCGTGACGGGGTAACCTCTGCGTTAACGCTGCTCGCCCTCGGGCGTCAGGTGTTCTCTTTTCCCGAGGCCTGGAGGTATCTACTAACCTTGCGAAGCGAAGGGCTCCAGAGGGAGCCTTCTGTTTGACACTAGTGCTGCTTGGCTTACCTGACTGTCTTTGCACCAATGTTATCTCCTCTATTTCCAAACTTAGAGAGCCTTTCTGGTTCCATAGTTCCTGAAAGCTTTGAGCTGGCAACAGAAAAACGAGCTAAAGAGCGGCAGGAGTTTGAAAAAAGATTGGCAGATATAGAAGCCGTAAAGGAGAGGCATCAAGAGCAGGTCAGACAGCAACAAGAGGAGCGTGAAAAGGAAGAAGTTGCTAAGCTAAGACAAGAACTGGTGAGTGAGCTGTTTCTGAACAGGGGCTGTAGAGTAATCCAACGGGATGTGTGAAGGTACTAACGGAGCTCATGTCAATGCTGAGCTGCGTTCAGACTGTCTTTTTGAGTTTCCCTGTGGCAGACTGAGTCCTCATTAACTTTACAGCTAATCTGCTGCTGACGTGGCTGACTTTTGGAGCTGTACACATGCGGTCACTGGAGAGCCGAAGGATCTCTGTAAAATCCACAACCCCGGAGCGTGCCTTGCGTGTTCCTGGTGGCTCACTGCAGTGCCCTAGGCAGTGTGGCAGTCCTTCTAGACAGATGCCTGCCTTCATCCCAGCGATGGCTCACCTGCAACCATTTGCTTCATTTTGCCCTTGATTTATTTATCTGTTTGTTTTACAGGTTCACAAGGCAAACCCCATCCGCAAATACCGCAGCGTCGAAGTGAAGCCCAGTGATCAGCCACTGACCATGCCGAAGTCTCCCAACTTCTCGGATAGATTCCGGTGCTGATACCCATCCACCAGATAGTAGGAGGGAGATCCCATCCCTCTCCGCTCTCTCGATAGGCAGAGAGGGAACAGTTGTTTTTACGTGACTGCTCAGTCTCGACTCCTGCGCTTGGTTCCATTACTGTTTCGTTGAGTAGTGTACCTCTGCCTGAGGCAGGTGCCTGAGGCACGCGTGCAGGTAGGCCGTATGGCCTCGTTTCACATCTACACATCTTGTTCTCTAAAGACTAAACTAGGTTTTGATAATTGTATACAAATATTGTGTACCTGAACTAAATAAAAATTCCTAATGATTGTTATCTCTTGCTAGCGGGCTGAGTCCCTTTCCTGCAGAGGAGTTCTTGCTGGAGGGCACTTGGTGAACACCCAGGGATGTGCGCGTCTGGAAGAGCTGGCTTGTCTTTGTACATCAAAGTACTGGTTCCAAATGCCTGTTTCTTTGGCTTTTAGTGCGTACCAAGCTTGAATTGCGTTAAGTAACGCGGCTTCTGTGAGGTCTGACACTTGTTGATGTTTAGAGGAGTGCTAATGTGAATCTTGCCCACCCTTTAAAGCAGTTGTGTACATCAGAGTGTTAAACCTTCTGCTGGTTTATAGCTGCAGCCATTCTATTTGGGGAACCACTTAACTGGCAAATGACTGGCTGTAAGCTGCGTCCCCGCTCCTGCCAGCGCCGTTCTCTTGGCCAAAGGCACCCCAGCTCCCAGCCAGCCTCGCACAGCTCGCAGGGCTAAATATAGACCGAGCGCTCTGAGGGGCTGGGGGACAAAACTTCCAGCGCTGTGAAGAGGTGATCAAATTTAGATTAAAATTTACTAAGGATGGCTTATTACCTTAGCATTGTGGTATGATTTCTTACCTCGTACGATTGTGTTTAGGCCTTTCCTTGGACTCGTCCTAACCAGAAAGATATCGCCAACAAGCTGTGTGAGAGCAAGTAGAGGGCGGGGATGCAGCCACACCCAGAGGATGCTCTCGGACACCCCTGCTGCCCGCTGACGTGCCTGGGTCGCTGTCACCTGTTCTGGGGGTTGCGTGGTGCGGTTTCCTGAGCGGAGAGGGAACTTGCAGAAAAAGGCTGGTGTGGCTGGAGCTGTGCTTGAAGACACTGGCAGAAAGGATGGGAGCAAGCCCTCTGGCGCAGGCTTGGAAAGGCGCAGAGCTCTGGGCTGGCCTGGTGTCTTGCAGCTGTAAGGATGTGGAGGCTTTGCCTCTGCCGTGTTCGTGGGCCTCTTGCCTGTGTCGCGTGCTGGAGCCACTGTGGGCTGCACGCTGGTGTTGTGCTGCTTTGAAGAGAGGAAATACGGGAAACTCGGAATTAACATGTGCAGGTAGGACAAACTGTTCCTGTTCAGGGGTTATGGCAAACGCTTGCTTTCATTTCCTCTGAATTTGGATACCATTGGAGCGGTATTTGCAGAGTGTGTAGCCTTTTAATCAGATTTTAATTTGGGTGAAGAGAGGGAGTTCAAACCTGGTAGGTGTTGGACTCGGACCGAGGCGTACAGTCCATCATCCTTTCCAAAGCGAATCAAGCAATCACCAGTGGTTTACTCCTGATCTGAGAGGGGACCGAGGCAGAAAGTCCCGAGAGGTGAAGCCAGATGAACATTTATCATCCCTGAGGATGTTTCTGCAGGAATTCTAGCGTGTGCAGTGCTCAAGGGATGTTGCAGAACAGCAGCTGGAGCCAGCAGTGAGCAATATTTGGGTGTGCTGAGCTTCAGCGCTTCAGAGGGCGCCAGCCTCAACCTTCTACTCCGCTTGGGCTGAAAGAGAGGAAAAGGCACCCTCACGGAAACGTAAGGGTTTTGTCTTTTCTTTCCTTTCTCGTGAGGGTCTTTATGCGGCTGTGGCAGTTGACCCAGTCGTACAGGATCCCTTCAGCTGCGTTTTGCCGACAGCCCCGTGTCGCTGAGCTGAGGGTACTGGCGGGACAGTCGGCACAGCCTGGCCCAAAGGCTGCTTGTCCCGGGTAACCGACAGCCCTGCTGGTGCACAGCTTCCAGGAACGGCTGGAGCAAGAGGGAAATCGTCTTGAAAAGGAAGATCTGTGTGGACTGACCAAAGGCCTGCGGCTTTTCCCTCAGTCTGCCTTAACCACATTTCTGTCGCAGCGGAGCTGTTCCCTGCGCTCTGCCAGCCGGGGACATCGCAGGACCTCAAATGTGCACCCAAGGAACCTTCTGTGGCCTGTGGGCAGCAGGAGCAGCAAATATTTACGGTGAGCCAGAGGAAAGCCTGAAGGATGGTGAGCTGGGGAAGAATGCGAAGGCCAGCGAGCCCACGAGGCCGCTGAGCTGGAGCAGATATCGATCCCTGAGGATGGAGCAGCGGGGTTTCCGTGACGGCCTTACATGGCCGCTGCTTCGGACCTGAGGAAGGGTTTGTGTGCTGACAGCTTGTCATTTTTTTCCCAAAAGTGTCGTTGGGTCTAATAAAAGACATTACCTCTTCCCACAACCACGGCCTCTTCTGTTCCTCGCACACTGCAAGCTTGGTGAAAGGGAGCCTGGGCCGGCGGTGCCCTGCGAGGGTGTCGGGTGTTTGGGGGAGATCTGGGGAGTCACCCAGTGGGTTCTCACAGACTGGTGTGTGGCAGGGGGTTTGTGTCACCTGTCCCCTTCATGGGAGGTGGTGACGTGCTGGAAAAACTGCTCCAGTCTAGAAAATGTGTGAAAGATGGGCATCCCCCGGGAGCTGAATGTCAGAGGGGATGGGGTTTGGTTAAGGCTTCGACATAAAAAGCAGCAGGTGCTTTTCCCAGTCCCAGCAGATGAGAAGTGAGAGAATAAAGTCCCAGGGCTGGAGCAGGAGACCGGGATTAAAGAGTGCTGTCTCACACCTGCCTTGAGAGCCAGGCGGGCTGACAAACTGATGTGAAAGCTGTATTCCTGTTGTGTGGACCTCTGCAAAATCCTGTATTCCAGAACTCAAACCCGGGCAGCAAGTGGGGCTGGAAGGAGGGGTGAGCAAGGAGAGCTGAAGCTGGGTAGAAACTCTTTGCTGTGCGTTTCTGGTTGACTTGTTAGCAAAGTGATCTGCTGATGTCAGCCGAGAGCTGGAGCTAAAAGGCAGCCGATGTTTCCCTGGGATCGTATGTGGAAGGGCAGCTGTGAACTGCAGGATCTTGTTAGCTGGTGAGTGAGATTCTTATGGACAGGCTTGAGGATTCTCCCGAAACCAGCAAGCTGGCACGGGCAGCCTGCGTCTGGGCAGGTTCTGGTGTCACTGCTGGCAGCCACCTTGCTGTCCTCCAGCTGCTGCGTCGCTCTGGAAGCTCTCTTGATGCTGTTGGGGTTTTTCCTTGTCTTTCCCCATCACCTTGATGGGACCTGTCGCGACGCGCGGGCAGCTTGGCTGGGGAAGTCCGGCAGTTAGGCTGCCGACCACGTGCCTGGTCGGTCCCCAACCGGACAGGCAGGCCGCCGGGCTTGTGTTACAGCGGCGTGGCCGGGATTCAGGTGGGGATGTTGTTCTTGCCTGCCCCGCTGCTCGATTTAGATGGGGTGTAGGGTTTCCTGGAGAACGGGCAGGGCTGGCCGGTGCAGAGCCTCCCTCACCCGTGGAAAGCGTAAAGGTTAAAGTGTGCTGCCGGAGTTGTGACCACCGCGTCGCTAGGGAACCAGCGTGCTTGGTGCTTCGCCAGATACCCCGGGACAGGCTGTTTTCCAGCTGTAGCCAGTGCAGACTCTGGCTTAAGCTCCTGAATGAGGATGAAAAAAAACAAACAACCCAGCCTGAGAAACCTTGGTGGTGGCTGGTTTGCTTCCGTGTCCTGCGGGGATCTGGAGCACCGTGCTGCTCGTTGCGGTGTGGGGTTTTGGATCGAGGCGTCTGAAGTCCTGGTGCGCAGCAGCTATTGCCCTTCAACGCTACAAATCTTTTTTTGTGAGGGGACAGTTTTTCAGCTTATTTCCCTTTGCCCACCAGTTAATCTTGTCTTGTAATAGTGCCCAAGCGTGGGACGCTCATCCTTCGCACGCCTCCTTTGGAGAACCGTTTCTCTGGCTCCCCAGCATCGCAGTGCCCACTCCTGGAGCTTTGCTTTCTCACCTTGGCCCAAGGCTTCGTGCCGGGACACCGACCCTGACTCACGTGTGTGTGTGTAAGGTTGCAGGCGCCCCAGGAAGGCTGGACGGCTTCCAGGAAGGCGCTGCTGCTCTTCTTGGAGAATGTCATCCCAGCTTCCACTGGACCAGGGGGCTGTGGAGCGTGGCTGCGGTGCGTGGGCTCCCGCTCCCCTGCCTGCTGAGGGGTGGGCTGCTTCCACCCAGGGCTCGTCGGGAGGCGCAGAGCTGAAGGCCGGTGGAGCGGTGGCAGCGCGTGCCTCAAAGTGACATTGGTGGCCTCCAGGTACTTGGCAGCCCTTGGCCAGAGGAGGGGAGAGACAATTCCAAACTGTACGTTGGCGATGACAGTTGGCGGGCAGAGTCCCCGCTGCCCAAGGCACAATGTCTCGCCAGTTCTTCCTGCCAGCGTGCTCTGCAGAGGCCACGCTCCCCATGGCAGCGGTGGCTGTGGTCCCTGAGACCTGTGGATGCTGGTGATGCTCCAACCTCTGCATGTACGTGACTGCATCGGCACTGTGTGCCTGCTCCCGTGTGACCCTCTTAGTTCTCATCACGTTCCAGGCCCTGTCTCTGATCCCGGGAAGAGGGAGGCTCTCAGCAGAGCCAGGCTCGCTGGAGCTGTCAGCCTGAGCTGCGAGGGCCGGAGCGGGAGAGTTGCTCTTGCGTTGCGGAGGTGCTGGTTGGCATCTGGGATGCTGCTGCCTCTGTGCTACCGCTGAGGGGCTGCCTGCCGCGCTGTCAGGGCTGACTGGGCTCCGCAGGAGCCCCAGCCGCCAGTTTTGCTTTTTCCTTTGCTTGAACCTCGCCTGTGCAGCAGGAGAGCAGCACCCCTGGGGCAGGACAACAGCTGCATCCCCATCTTGGTGCCGTGCGTGAACCACGGCTCTTCTGGCAAACCTTGACCCCGGCACGTGGTGCACAGTTAGGTCGCTCCCTGAGAGCTGGAATTTGGCAACATGGAGCTGCGTTGTCCCTTCCACTTCTCACCTTGTGCCGGTGCTGCACCCTCCTGCGAGGTGCCACATGCGAGTGCCCCTCCCGGGGCGCTGCTGCCCGTGTTGGTGGCCATGGTTGGTGGCCGTGGCTCACCTCGGCCGCTTGCAAGTCCCATGTGGCAGCAGCAGCCGGGCGCGGGGTCTGGCAGCGCTTGAGCTCCACGTGGCTGCGGGATGAATCTCCGGAGGAGAGACCTGGCCGTCAGCTGGCAGCGGCCGAGGCCGGGGGAGCCCGTGGTAACCTCAGCCTCCCGGGGGGATTCCAGCCGGCCCCGCTCGGCCCTTTGCTGCCCCGTCCCGCTCGCCAGCAGAGCCCCGCGGAGGAGCCGGGTGCCCGTGCCCAGCTGGGGTGGTGAGGAGCGATGGGGAAGGGGCCAGGAGGATGCCTGGAGCGGGCAGCTCTGGGGGCAGCAGCCTCACCCCCAGCAGCCCCTGCTGCCTCTTTTTCTCTTGCTGCGGCCTCCCCTGTTCCCCCAAAGCAGCACCCGCTGCGGGCGAGGGCCCGAGCCCTCCCTCCTGCGCTGCGCTGGCGCTCCCGCTGCCCTGACATGATAAATGGATGTTCTGGGTTTTTAATAGCTGGTATCGTTGGAGTGCTTTCGCCTGGCGCTGGTTGGTATTATTGGAGTGCTTTCGCTGGCCGGGGAGGGCTGGGTCCGGTTACTGGGGGTTCCTCCTGCACCCCCCTGCCCCCCTCTCAGTTACCAGGGCTTCGCTCCTTGGCCAGCGAGGTTTTCCTGCCCTTAAGGTTCAAGGATTTAAAATAAACGGGGCTCTGCTGAGTGGGGGAGCCAGGCAGAAACCCAGCACAGCCCTTGGGCACCAACCAGCCTCCAGACTCCGCCGTGCCCTTGCCCAGCTCTGCTCGCAGCCTCCACAGCCCCTGGCACGGCGCAGCCCCCCGTGCCCCTCTCCCCAGGGATTTTCCGTGCCCAGGTTCAGCCCTGCGCAGCCCCTCAGCCTGTGCCCCGGGGTGCAGCCCCCTGCCAGCACACCTTGCGCCCTCGGCAGCGGCCGTGCTCAGCCTGACCCCTCCGGCCAAACCCCCGGCTCCTTTGTTTCTCCCCCTGAGCCCCAAAACACTTTGTGCAGAAAACTGGAGTATTTTAACAGTTCCCGGAGGCAGCTCTCGCTTTTCCTCCAGGGCCCGGCAGCGGTACCCGAGCCGGCCGTGCCCCCGGCTGCCACGCTGCACTTGCAGAGAGCAGGGCCCTTCGCAACTGGTGCCAGTGGGCACTGTCACCGGCTGCTCCCAGCCACCGTCCCCATGGGGCGGCCAGGGGCCACCTTGTGTCACCTGTGGGCACCTTGGAAGCACGTGGCCCCTTGGGCCATGTCCAGTGTGGCCAGGCCACCCCCGCGGGACGTTTCTGGGGCGCTGCAGTGGCGGGGCAGGAGGCAGCTCTGTCCCTGTCCTCTGTGCCATGCCTGCGCGTCCCCGGGCGCAGGGGACAGGGAAGAGTGGCGTGTCCTTTGAACGGGCTCCAGCAGTGACAGGTGCTGGGAAAGGCGAAGCGGGACGCTCTGCCGCTGTAAGGGATCCTCCTCTGCCCGCACTAATCCGGCTCCCTCACGCCTGCGGTAGAAGAGGCTGCTCCCCACGGCCGCTGCCGCAGTGCGGATGCTGCCCTCCTGACCGCGCTCTGCGCCGGGACCCAGGTACGGGGCTGGGGGGGTCCCTGTGGCTGCCTCCTTGGGGCATGGCAGTGGGGGGTCCCGGGGAGCCCCCATCCCTCGGATGAATGCCTCCGTCCCCAGGGCCTCCCCGTGCTGAGCTGTGAGACAGCTCGGCTGGGAACTGACTGCTTATAGCTCCTGTCCCAGCAAGTGACTCCCCTGTAACTGGGACGATCACTGGTGGGTTTATTCTGGAGCTGGGCTGTCCCAGCCTCCAGATGGCTGCACGGGGGGGTGTTTGGGAGGGGGTGAGGGGAGGGGGACAGGCAGCAGAGAATGGGTAGAGCGGGGATTTGAGGAATGGGTGCTGGGCAGGAGGGGACAGGATGGCAGCCAGTGTGGGCACCAACAGGTCCCCTTGGTGGGGTGGCTGGGGCAGGAGCTGTGCTCACCGCCGGGCAGCAGGACGGCCGCTGCGGCCACCAAGCAGACAGAGCTTTGGCTGAGGCCACCTGGGCTGGTGGGGCTGAACCGGGGATGCTCACCTAGCCGGGTCCCCACCCCAACACCCAGGGCCGGAGCCACCGTCTCCTGCCCCGCCATGGGGGGATGTGGCCTGAAATTGGCACCCCGGCAGCTCCGCGCCGGCTGCTTGCACGCCGGAGGCCCCGTGGCAGCGACAGGTGCCAGTGCCGGGGCCATCGATCCGTCACCGCGTGGCAGACGCTGGGGCACAATGGGACGGTGCAGGGACGGGGGGCCACGTGGCTCAGTGCCACCGGCCGGGTGGAGGGGGCACAGTTCCCGACTGGGTGGCAGCAGCTCGTCCCTCTTCTGCAGGAAGGGAGCTGCCGCCCGCGCCCCGCCGTACCCCTCTGCGGGGCATCGGCTCCGAGGACCCCTCAGTTTCTGCCCTCTCTCCCGCAGGCGCCTCGCCGAGCCGGGAGCACCGCAGCCAGCCGCCTCCGGCCCGGAGAGTCCCCATGGAGCAGGGCAGCGGGGCGGGCAGCGTGCCCGGCACTGGGGGGACTGGTTGCACGGTCCCCCCTGAAGCGGACAGCAGCACGACCCAACCGGTGCCAGCAGCTCCGCAGGCTGCCCAAGGGGGGAAGGTGGCACCCATGGAGGGGACGGTGCCGGCTGCCACCCGGGCACGGGATGGAGGGAAGGAGAAGGCTCCGGCCGCTGCTGCAGCTCGGGATGGGTGCAAGGCAGAGCCTGGGACGGAGAAGGCTGCGGGAGAGGCCGAGCCAGCGCAGGAGACAACCTCAACCGCTCCAGAGGCCCAGGGTGGAGGGAAGGCAGCGCCCGTGGAGGAGAAGGTGCCGGCTGCCACTGAGGCTCAGTGTGGAGCGAAGGACGGGCCTGGGAAGGAGAAGGCTCCGGCTGCAGGAGAGCCTGAGGGAGGGAAGGCAGTGCCCATGGAGGGCAAGGCTCCGGGTCCTCCTGCAGCTGCGGACGGAGGGAAGGACAAGCCCAGGGAGGAGAAGGCTCTGGCTGCGGGAGAGCCCGACGGCGGGAAGGGCCTGGCTGTATTGGGGGCTCGGGATGGAGGGAAGGACAAGCCCAGGAGGGAGCAAGCTCCTGGTGGGTCAGAGGCTGAGGGTGGCGGGAAAGCAGCGCCCGTGGAGGAGAAGGTTCCGGCTGCGGTGGAGGCTGAAGGAGGGAAGGCAAAGCCCACAGGGGAGACGCAGGCGGCAGCACAGGCTCGGGACGGAGGCAAAGAGCAGCCCGCAAAGGAGAAAACCACGGCTGCTGCAAAGGAAAAGGCCCCGGCTGCGGCAAAGGCTCCGGATGGAGGGAAGAAAGCTGCAAAGGCAGAGAAAACCCCCGCTGATAAAAAGCCTGCGAAGGAGAAGGCTCCAGCTGCTGTGAAAGCTCAGGACGGAGACAATAAAGGGGCAAAAGCAGAAAAAGCCCCTGCTGCAAAAAAAGCTCCAGACGGAGGCAAAGAGGAGCCTGCGAAGGAGAAAGCCGCAGCTCCTGCGAAGGAGAAGGCGCTGGCTGCTGCCAAGGCTCAGGATGGAGTGAAGGCAGCAGCCAAGGCGGAGAAAACCCCCGCTGCGCAGAAGGCTCAGGATGGAAGCAAAGAGCCTGCAAAGGAGAAAGCCCCGGCTGCTGCAAAAGTGCAGGATGGAGGGAAGAAAGCTGGAAAGGTGGAAAAGACCCCGGTCGCAGCAAAGGCTGAGGATGGAGGCAAAGAGCAGCCTGGGAAGGAGAAGGCCCTGGCTCAGGATGGAGGGAAGAAAGCTGCGAAGGTGGAACATCCCCCAGCTGCAGCGGAGGCCGGGGCTGGGGGCGAGGAGCCCACAGAAGCAGCGGCCACAGCTGGGGTGAAGGCTCAGGGTGGAGGGGAGAAGGCGGCGAAGGCGGAGGAGAAGGATGTGCAGCAGCAGGCGAGGGGTCCCGAGCCCCCACGCCCAGCTCTGCTGCAGAGCCTGAGCTGCCCGGCCACCTGCCAAAGGTACCCGCACCCCTCCAGGACCGGGTGCTGCTCCCTGGAGAGCGGGGGTCCCTCTGGGCGGACCTGGGTCCTGCTCACCTCCCGCTTCTGCTTCCAGGGAGGAGCAGCCCCGGGCGGAGGCGATGGAGGCGATACCGGAGGAGATGGTGGCGGCAGAGCCAAGTGAGGGTCCTGCCCCGCCAGCCCCGGGGGAGCTGCAGCCCCCGGAGCCCCCCGGCCCTGGCACCCCACAGGAGAGGACATTGCCCGGTGCCACGGAGCAGCCCCCGCATCCCACCGAGGCCGCAGAGCCGCCTGGCCCTGGGGGGCAACCATCCTCGATGGAGGGAGAGCCGCCCCCCAGCCCCTACCTCACCCCCGATTTTGGGAAGGAAGACCCTTTCGAGATACTGGGTAAGGCTGCGTGCTGCCTGCCTTGTCTTCCCATCCCGGGACCCTCTGCGGGGTGGCACCCCGGGGTCCCCCGCAGCCCTGCGTCCGCTGCCAGCCCACGCTCCCTGCTCGCCGCCCGCCCGGCAGCCTTCGAGCTCCTCTTCGCTGCAAACGGGGCCGAACGCGCGGCGCCCCCTCCCCGGGCTCCTCCGCCCGCAGCCTGGCACGGGCCCCGCGCCCGGGGCTGCCCGGGAGGAAGAGGAGCCCGGGGAAGGGGACAGCCGCCGCCCGGCCCCGCGTCCCGCCCCGCCGTACGGGGGCAGCAGGGTTGGGGGGGCTGCGCCCAGCCCGGGGGCAGCGGGAGGCCAGCCCCTGGACGCGGTGGCGTGGGGAGGGGGCGTGCTGCGGGGCGGGTGCCGTGCTGCGGGGCGATGCTGCGGGCGGCGGCTCGGGACCCGTCGAGGGATGCTGCGTCCCGCGGTGCGGCGGGCACCCAGGAGACCCTGATTTGCAGCTGGGCACTGCGTCCTGCACCCGCAGCCCGGGCCGGGCTGTGCCGCTGGCTGCTGTCACCCTGCTCGGGGGCGCGGTCCCGGCCTGGGGCACCCCGGGGTGCCCAGCAGTGCGGTCCCCCAGCTCCCCTTCTCACCCCAGCCCTCCTCTCTCTGCAGACGACGTCCCTCCACCGCCGGCGCCCTTCGCGCACCGCATTGTCACCCTGCGGTCCGCCAGCGTCAGCTCCCAGTTCAACCTCAGCTCCAAGGACATCCTGGGGGGGTAAGGAGGGCGCGGGACACCCCGCTTTCCCCCGGCGCTGCCCCGAGCTGCCGTCCAGCCGTGGGGAACGGCCCCGGCTCGATGGGACTTCGCTGGGTTGGTGCCTCAGGCAGGATTGGGTGCGGAGGGGAGCAATGGGCAGCACCCCGGCACAGCGTGGGGGTCCCCAGCAGCCTGGGTGACTGGTGCCACTGGCGTCTCTCCCTTTCTCCCTCCTCAGGGGCAAGTTCGGCGAGGTGCACACGTGCACGGAGAAGCAGACGGGGCTGAAGCTGGCGGCCAAAGTGATCCGCAAGCAGGGTGCCAAGGACAAGGTCTGACCGACGCCGCTGGGGTGGGGGGCTCCTCCTCGCTGCGGGGGTGGGTGGCAGGGTCGTGCCGCCAGTGGCCCGGCCAGGACTGACACCCTGCGCTGCCGTGGGGCTCCTTCTGCAGGAGATGGTGCTGCTGGAGATCGACGTGATGAACCAGCTGAACCACCGCAACCTCATCCAGCTCTATGATGCTATTGAGACACCCCGGGAGATCATCCTCTTCATGGAGTTGTGAGTGCCGGGCAGCGCCGGGACGGGCACCACTGCCGGGGCTGCTCCGGAGATGGAGCCGATGTGCCAGGCCCTGGCCGAGGAGCAGGGGTTGGCCCCAGGGAATGTCCCTCACCTCGCCCGGTCCCCCTCGGGCACCTTGGAGATGTTCTGGGGCTGTTCTGCTCTGCAAACCCCAGGGGAGCTGGGGTGTTTTGGGGTAACTCCCCTCCCCACACCCGCCTGGCAGTGGGGGTCTGATCCCAGCATACCTGCATCCCACCCTGGCTCTGCTCAGCCTCTGCACCAGCATCTCCACCGCAGGACTGGGCTGGGGGTCCCCAGGGCGGGCGGGGGGCTCTGCAGGAGGGTGCATGGGGCAGGGAGCCCCAGGTGACCCCATGTCCCGTCCGGGCGCAGCGTGGAGGGCGGTGAGCTGTTCGAGCGGATCGTCGACGACGACTACCACCTGACAGAGGTGGACTGCATGGTGTTCGTCCGGCAGATCTGCGAGGGCATCCGCTTCATGCACCACATGCGCGTGCTCCACCTCGACCTCAAGGTGTGGGGCCGGGGGGGACGGCGGGGGCCAGGGGAGGCTGGGGGGCTGCAGGCATTCGCAGCCACAGACGCGGGGGACATCCCCCTTTGGTGGTGGGGCAACGGTCTCCCTGTCCCCACAGCCCGAGAACATCCTCTGTGTCACTGCCACCGGGCACATGGTGAAGATCATCGACTTCGGGCTGGCTCGAAGGTGCCTTCTCCCCCCATCCCCCTCCCACTTTCTGTCCCCGCACCCCCTTGGGGTGCTGCGAGCCCTGGGACCCGCTCTGGGCTGTGTCGTTGGCCCCGGTTCTTCCTCGCTGGCATGGGACAATAGCGATTTGAGGAGCAGCCTGTCCCCTCCTGCTGACTCCCCCCGCTTTGCCGCAGGTACAACCCCCAGGAGAAGCTGAAGGTGAACTTCGGCACCCCCGAATTCCTCTCCCCGGAGGTGGTCAACTACGAGCAGGTCTCCTACTCCACGGACATGTGGAGCATGGGCGTCATCACCTACATGCTGTACGTCGGGGCCACCAGCACCGCGCGGAGCCATCCCCGAGCTGTCCCAGTGCCCCAGGCACCCAGAGGCTTGGTGGGCTGGTGGGGGGTGCTGGACAGGGAGCTGGGCAGGGGGGGCTGAGGGGCAGAGCAGCACAGTCCCAGCAGCTGCGTGCCGCCCTCCTTCTTGGGGCCACCCTGCTGTGCTCTCCCTGGTTTGCTCCATTCTGGGGAGTTTTAGGGGTGCCACAGCCCGAGGGCACCCAGCTCCTCACCGCCCTGCACCCCCAGGCTCAGCGGCCTCTCCCCCTTCCTGGGTGACAATGACACCGAGACGCTCAACAACGTCCTGGCTGCCAACTGGTACTTCGACGAGGAGACCTTCGAGAGCGTCTCCGAGGAGGCCAAGGACTTCGTCTCCAACCTCATCATCAAGGAGAAGAGGTGCGAGGCCAGCAGCGGCCGCGGGGGTCCTGGGGGTCCCGGGGGTGGGGATCCCCGGGTACCAGGTGCTGCCCTCTATGCCAGGACCAGCCGCGTCCCCTGACGTCCTGTCCCAAATGAGCCTCACAGGGCCCTGCCCTGGCCACTGGCTGTCCCCAGCAGAGCCCCGCGTCCCTGCAGGGTCTCCTGCCCCATGCAGGGGGGCAGCCCAAGTCCCTGGGCACATCCCTGCGGCTGGTTTGGGGGATTTGGGGGCTGGAGAAGGGGAGGGCTGGGGGAGAGGAGCTTGAGTGGGGGTGACCTGGGCTCCCCTTGCCCCCAGCGCCCGGATGAGCGCCGGGAAGTGCCTGCAGCACCCCTGGCTCAACAACCTGGCAGAAAAGGCCAAGCGCTGCAACCGCCGGCTCAAGTCCCAGGTGCTGCTGAAGAAATACGTCATGCGGCGGCGCTGGAAGGTGCGCGGGGCCGAGGGTCAACAGCAACTGGGGAAGCTGGTTGGGTGGCTGCCAGCCTCTGCCCGTCCTGGCGGGTGGCATCGGGATGGCTCTGTCTCACCGCACTGCTGGCAGCTGGGGCGCAAGCGCTGGGGACCCCTGAGCCTGGGGAAGGGCTCCCAGCACCGGGGTCCTCGTGTGGGTGTCCCCACGGTGGGTGGCAGTCTCCCCTGTGCTGGTCCCAAGAGCAGCTTTTAGGGGCAGGAGTGGTGTTGGGACAGAGAACAGGGGATGATCCCCAGCACCGGCCCTGCGCTCCTGTCCCACGCGGATGCTCGGGCGGCTGCCCCGCTCCTCACCAGCCCCGGGCGTGGGGTCTGGCTCAGCCTCCAGAGCTGCAGCCCTCGCGGTAGAGTGAGTGCCTCTCCTCTCCCCCCCCTTTACAGAAAAACTTCATCGGGGTGTGTGCCGCCAACCGCTTCAAGAAGATCACCAGCTCAGGGTCGCTGACGGCGCTGGGCGTCTGAGCGGGGGCTCCGGGGGAGCCTGAGCTGCGTGCGAGTCGAGGCCAGCAAGGAGCTGCTTGAGAGGGTCCCACGCCAGCCTTGCTCCTGGATGGCAGCAGGACCTCGCCGGGGCCAGCCCCTGCCCGCTTCCCACCGCAGGGGCTGGAGGGCCGGAGCCCCCTCCCTGCCCGCGCTGCTGCCGAACCACTGCCCGGACCCTGCACCCCTGCTCCACACCGCCACCACCATGGGTCCTGCTCTGCCGCATCCCAGGGGGGCTGCTACCCAGCGGCTGCGGGACTGCTTGGGGGCCAGGACCCCGCCGGGCTCCTCGCCCGCACCCGCCGCTGCTCTGAGCTCATCCCACCCGGGTGGCATCGTGGGGACCCGCTGCTCCAGCGCGCCCCGGGGCTCCCTGTGCCCATCCCGCCAACGCTCCCATCCGGGTTTCCTCGGACAGCGAGGCTGCTCCTGATCCCTCGTTTCCGATCTCATCCCTGGCCCTGCTGCGCCATGCCCGCCCCGCAACGCCTCCGCTCCGCCGGTGCTTCCTTCCCGTGGCCCCGCAGGAGAAAGGCTGCTGGCCCGGAGCGAGCCACCCCGCGCGCTCTCCGCTGCCTCGGACCCAAGAGTTGTGCGCTCTGCCTGTAAATGCCGCGGCCCTGCCCTGCCTTCGCCGCCGCTGGACCCCGCGCTGCCCGGCCTCCCTTCCCGGCGCAGTGGCTTGGCTTGGGGATGGTGGAGGGCGTGCCTGGACCCTCGCCCTCGTGCCTTGGCACCAGAGCCGGGGCCGAAGCACCTCTTCCCCGGTGCGCGGGAGCGGAGCTGGCCCCGAACTGCTGCTCGCACAGGAAGGGAGGAAGCGGCCAGAGCACTTCCAGCGCATCCCCAGCTGGGAGGCGGCGAGGGAAGAAGGAGGCTTTGTGTTCCTGCTGCCCTCCCTGCCCTCCAGCCCTGCCAGCGGGGGGAAAACACAACCTCCGCTTCACCCGGCCCCGCCGGAGCGGGATGAGCGAGGCCGCCTAATGCGGAGCAGCTGGGCCGCGCTCCCGCCGAGCATCGCTCCCGCCCGACCACCAACGCACAGGAACTGCCGGACAGCGGCCGCCAGCTCCCCCCGCCGCGGGCAGGGGCTCCCCGGCACCGGCCGGGCTGGGGGTTTGGGGCGCTACCCCCACTCCTCCGCCTTGCCCCAAACCCCTTCCCTCTGCCCACGCCCCTCAGGGGTCCCCGGAGGAAAGGTGTCCCCCCAGCCTCGCGGCTGCCAGCCTTGCCTGCCGCAGGAGGGGACGGGGGGCTGGCTGGGGGGCCCGGGCTCCCCCTGCCCTCCAGCTTTGGCTTTTGCTGTGACTGAGCCCCCCCCAGCCAGGGCTGCGTGTTCTCTCTGGGGCTGCCCACGCCCTCTGCGCCTGCTGGAAACACCCCGGGGAGAGACGGGGGGGACACTGGACCCCCGCCCTGCCGCTGCAGCAAGCAGAGGGGCTTCGGGCGCGTCCCCACCCAACGCCCGAGCCCTGCCTGGCTCTCACCTTCTTGTAAATAAATGTACAGGTCTGCCCATTGCCTGCCCCGCGTCCCCCCTCCCGGCCCCCCCCCCAGCCACTGCTCACATCCGCGTGGGCTGTGCAGCCGCAGATAAGGAGGGGATGGGAAGCGGTGCCTTGTCCCTGCAGCGGAGGGGACGAAGAGGGGGCCTGGCCATGCTGAGGATGGGGACCACCCGGCGCAGCCCAGGCAGGGTCGTACGGCCCGCGGTGCCGGGGTGGGGGTCTGGTGTCTGCACCCCGTGCCTGGCTCTGAGCACCTCAGGGTGCTGGGTAAAGGGGGGAGGGATGGATGGGTGGATTGATGGGTGGACGGATGGGCAGATGGATGGGCAGAGGCGTCGTCACGGCTTCAGCATCCTCCCAAACGCAGTGGGATGCCCAGGCAAGAGCTGGTGGGGGGCCAGTTCCCTCTGCCCTGCGGGGCTACAGCCGCCCCCGAAGCAGGGTCCGGATGCCGGCTCCCGCTGTGGGCGTCCCTCCCGGCCGCTTCCTGCCGCCGGCCCTTGACCGGTTCCTGTCGGTGACCACCCTGCGGGCCTGGAAGCCGGCGCGGCCCCATCTGGTTTGAGTTACGCTCCGGGCGATGACGTCTCCTTCCTGTCTGGCCCCAGGAGCCGCACATCGCCCTGGCCCCGGCAGGCCATGGGGGCTGCAGGGCCCCGGCACAGGGTGGCTTGCGGGGCTGCTGGCTGGACCGTCGCCCCCAGATGCTCCTGACCCCCTGAGCCGTGCCAGGGGATCGGTTCCAGGACGTAACTCTGTGTGGCTGTGGCGTGGGGACACGTGGGCACCAGTACCCCAAGCCCAGGATGGGGACCCCCACCTCGCAGCCCCTTTTGGCTCCTCCAGCCCCCTCCTCTCCTGCCCTGGGATGACAAGGGGGCACCCATCGCACCTCTGCCAGGGCTGGAGGAGTGGGTCAGTGGGGCCAGCACCCGCGGGAGCAGCGGTGACCATGGGCAGGATGGGGCTCGGAAGCCCCCAAAGCCCCCAGGAGGGGACCTGTCCTGCCGGGCCCAATGGGCACGGGGACAGGGCTGGTGCGGGCCATGGCAGCCGGCATCACCCCTGGTGTGAGGGGTCCCCGTCACCCCCACAGACGCGTGGCGCAGTCTTGAGGGTCCACCTGTCCCGCCTGCACCCCACCCACGGTGCCTGCATGGGCAAGGGGCCGGCAGGGAGGGAAGGGGAGCGGGCAGAGCTCCTGTGCCGACCCCCGCGGCACGGCTGGCGGCAGGGACCGGGTGCAGCCCAGTCCCTGGGCGCCGCACGGCCCATGCCGGGAGCGGCAGAGGGGGCTGGGGGCCAGGCCACCCACCGTGAGCCGGCCGTGAGCTGGGACCAAGGGTGGGCACAGCGAAGGGGTGCGCCGGGAGCGGGGTCGGCCCCGGTCTGCGCGCCCGGGGCGATGGAGGCAGCCGGGCTCTGCGGGATGGGGGTCCCCATCCCCGGGGGCTGCGGCCGGGGGGACGATGCCATGTGCCACGCCACGCTGCTCCCGGCGCAGGGACCCCAGCCCGGGCCCCCGCGCGTTCCCAGGCGGCGGTGGGAGCCGGAGTGGGCGGCGGGCCCGGCCGCGCTGCGTGGGAACCAGACGGCCCCTGGGCACGGCTGCGGCTCCCGCTTCCTCCCGCGCCCCCGGGGACCGCGCGAAGGAGGGGGCTGAGGTCAGCGCGCTCGCCGCCGGCCGCTCCGGAGACGCCAGCATGATCTAGGCGCTCAAATATTGTTTTCCACCGGGGAGGGAGAACAAAAAAAAACAGGGAGAAAAGAGAGGCCTGGGGCTGCGTGGCCGTCCCCGCTCCGCGGATGACGAGGGGCAGCCCCTCCTCGCCGTGGGACGGGGCTGGGAGGCGGCCACGGGCCGGCAGCGGCCGTCGGGGGGCTGATAACGGGGTGCCGCGGCTGCCGTGCCCCGCTCCCCGAGCGATGCCAGCGCGGACCCCGCAGAGACCCCCGGCACTGGCCGAGCGGCGGTTCCACTGGCCTTGGGGGGCTGGGGGGGCCTCTGCCGCACACCCCCTGCCTGCAGCAGCACAGAGAGCCCCCGCCAAAGCAGCGCCCTCCCCCAGTGCCCGCCCTGGGGCTGGCTGTGCCGCGGGGTCCGGGTGCTGCCGCTCCTGGGGTGCCCCCGCTCCCAGCCTGGGGTGACAGGACGGGGGCGTGGGCCCCCACTTCGCCCACGTCGCTCCGGCCCCGCTGCGGGGATGCTGGCCTGGGTGTGCCGGCAGCGCGCGGGACGGGGCTGGTGGCCAGATCCCGGCCTGGGGCTGTGCGGCAGCCCCCGCCCGCCCCGTGCCCCCCAGATCGCCCCCCGTGCCCAGCCGGGTGCCGGTAGCCGTGACTCAGCCGGTGCCTCCTCGCCGCCCGGCGTGATTCAGGTCGGAGGAATCTGCTTTCCCCAACCCTTCCCGTCGCAGCCGCAGCCCTTGGCACAGCCCGGCTCCGGGGGTGCCCTGGCCTTGGGGTGCGTCCAGGGACCTGCCAGGCACCGGCACGGCCCCGAGTGGGGACACAGAGGGGAGGGAAACCCGGAACAGAGCCCCCCACACCGTGCCACTGCTCCACGCCCCTCCCTGGCATCTCTCCCGAGCTGTGCGGATGCACAAGTGGGGCCACGTGCTGAGGCCGGTGCTGGTTGTGACATGTGCAGCACCCAGGGCAAAACCGGGTACTCTGAGCAGTCCAGGGCGTGGGGAGGCGGCAGTGGGGCTCTGCGGGGGCTCGATCCTGCCGCAGTGCATCCCCCTGCCCCTCATGGGTGAGGCTCCCTCCTGCCCCTCCCAGGGACAGGTGCCCTGACCCAGGCCGTGCTCTGTCCCCCCCAGCCTCACCATCCAGCTGCTGAGCGCCAACAGAGGGGCCGGGGGGGACGAGGGCAGCACCAGGTGGGCTCAGGGTCACGCATCCCCTCCCAGCCGGCACCCAGGCTGGGGCAGAGGGTCCCCAGCTCACCCCTGCCCGCTGCCCACCCCGAGCGGGGCGCAGAGATGACAGAGGCGGCATTGGGGAACGTGCTTTATTTGGTGCCGGGGGGCGGCCTGGGGGTCCAGTCCCTCACTCGAAGAAGAACATGCCAGACGTCCGGTAGAGGCAGGGGGGCAGCCCCAGGGGGTAGCCGTTGCCCCCCTGCAGCGGGATCGCGGCTCCCGGCCCCCACGGCTCCTTCTGCTCGCCGGGCCGCGGCCCCACGGCCCCGAAGGGTGGCTGGCGGGGGGCGGCGGGGGCCGGGGGGGCCGCGGCCAAGAGATGCTCCAGCGCCGTGCTGCACGGCCGCTCCTTCATGCAGAAGCTCAGCGCCTGCACCCGGCACTGGTAGCTGCCCCCCAGCGCCTCGGGCCCCGTCCGGCCAAAGGAGCCGAAAACGGGCAGCGGGGGCTGCGCGTAGCCCTCCCCTTCCAGGAAGCAGGACGGAGGGGGCTTGCTGGTGCCCAGGAGGGTGCCCGGGAAGGCAGGGGCCACCTGCCCGAAGGGCTGACCTGGCCCCGGCCCAGGGGCAGCCGGCTCCTCACCCTCCAGCTGCCCCGGGGGGGTGCCCGGGGGGGCCGGGGAGTCCTGCGGGGGGTCCCTGAGCTGGGCAGGCAGCAGGGTGGGCAGCAGGGCAGGGTGCGGGCGCTCGCCGGGCGGGGGGTACTGACCTGGCCGGGGCAGCTGCGGTGCTGCCGAGAGCCCCCCGAAGACAGTCTCCTTGGGCGGGTGGCTCTCGGGGGGTGCGAAGAACGGCCCCCGGGGCTGTGGGGCGTCCGGCGGGTACCCACAGGGCTGCCTGGCTTTGGGCGGCTGCCGCTGGCCACAGGGCTGGCCGCACCCCAGCACCCCAGTGCCCTCAGAAGGTGCGTAGCCCCCCTCCGCCTTCCCCTCCTTGGGCAGTGGGGCAGCTGGCGGACCCCGCACCCGCTGCCGGGGGGGCTTCCCGCACCCCTCATCCCCCTCGGCGCCTGGCACGTCCCGGAGGCCCCTCTTCCTGGTGAAGCGCCGTCGGCGCCGCAAGAAGCTGCCGTTCTCGAACATGTTGTAGCAGTCGGGGTCCAGGGTCCAGTAGTTGCCCTTGCCCGGCTTCTTGTCGCCGCGCGGCACCTTGACGAAGCACTCGTTGAGGGACAGGTTGTGGCGGATGCTGTTCTGCCAGCCCTGCTTGTTCTCGCGGTAGAAGGTGAAGCGGCCCATGATGTAGCGGTAGATGCCGCTGAGCGTGATGCGCTTCTCGGGCGCGCTCTGGATGGCCATGGCGATGAGGGCGATGTAGCTGTAGGGCGGCTTGGTGGCCTCAGGGCCGGGGAAGGGACTACTGGCCGGCTCGGAGGCCGGTGGGCTGCGCAGCGCCGCGTCGCCGACGGGGACGTCCGGCTGCATCCTGCCGGCTGGCCGCGGCCCTCCCACGCTGCCGTCGCTCCCGCTCTGCTGCTCAGCCCTGGTGCGCGCCGTTAAAACCCGCCGGCAGTCCGGCCTCCCGCGTCCTGGTGTGGGGGCGGTGGGCCCCTCCTCTCCGAGGCCGCCCAGGGCGGAGCGGGGCGCCGTGTCCAGCGCTGGTCCCTGTGGACAGACGGACGGACGGACGGACACGCTGCCAAGGCCTGTGGCCAGCAGCCAGCAGCCCTGGGGTTGGCACGGCCGCAGCCTCCCTGGGGCAGGGGTGGGCAGCGGCCCCAGCTGTGGCCCCCAGCCCCTCTTCCCACAGGAGATTCCCACGGCCTGGGTCTCATCCTGCCCTGCCCACGGTGCCCAGCCAGGGCCCACAGGGCTGAGCGGGGCGATGCTGGCGGGGCTGGGGCAGCTCCCCCCTGGCCCCCTGCCCACCCCTGCATGCTGCCGGATCCTCCGCACCGCGCCAGGTCCCTGCTCTGCGCCAGGTCCCAGCGCCCTGGGTGCAGCAGAGCCCCTGCCTCACCCCTCTGGCCAGGGGAAACTGAGGCACGGGCAGCGAGTGCTTTCGGGACGGACTGCCCACGCCCCCCTTGGAGCGGCGCCAGCCCCCCATACCCGAGGCGGTGGTACCGAAACACAACCTTTATTCCTGAGGGTCCCCAGCTGCGAGCCTGGGCAGTGCAAGGCGTGAGGCTGGAGCTGGCTCTGCCCCAGCCCACCAAAAAGCACACGGCAAATCCCGCCCAGGCGGGCTGCCGGCGAATAAATACAGCATCCTGCGTGGGGGTGGCCGCCCACCACCCACCCTGGCCCGCGCCTGCCCGTGGCCGGCCCTGCAGCGCTCATCGTCCCGTCCACGCCATCTCGGGTCCCGTGGCCGGAGCGGGGCCGTGGGGCAGCCGAGCATCCCGCTCGCGGGTGTCGTCGCGACTGGGCTCTCCTCCCGCCCGGGCTCAGGGCTGGCAGAGCTGTTTGAGGACGCGGATGATGTGGCTGGAGGTACCGGGGGCGCAGGGCTGGGGGGCATCGCGGAGCAGCGTGGGCCCCATGCGCTGGGCGTGGTGGAAGAGCTCCCGCGCGAACACCGGCTCCACCTGCAGAGACACACAGCCGACGGAGCACGGGCGCGCGGCCGGGCGTCCCCGACACCACGACGGCCACGGAGCCCGGCTCAGCGAAGCAGCGAGCGCCGGCCGCGGGTGTACTCACGTGGGCCATGATGAGCTTCTGGAAGGGGTGCCCGGCGCCTGTGGGGTACTCCTCCCCGAAGCACAGGTGGATCTGGTACTGCGGCGCGGGCTGCCCGCGGCTCAGGTACCCCCGCAGCTCTGCAAGGCACCCGCCCCGTCAGGGGATGCGGAGACCCCGGAGCGCCCGCAGCGGGGCGGGACCTGTCCCCGTCCCCGAGGGGGTGGGGGTCTCCCCGGGGCAGGGGCCAGCGGCGCTGTGCGCTTGCGGCGGGCGGGCACTTACGCTGCAGGAACTGCTGCGTGTCCAGCAGCTTGTAGGTCTTCTCCCGCTCCAGCTTGTTGGGCCAGGCCCGGTGCGGGGCCAGCGGCCCGTTCCAGTACACCCTGCCCTGGCACTGCCGCTTCATGAAGACCCCCTCGGGCGCTACCCACAGCAGCACGCCGCGCTCCAGGTGGGGCAGGAGCCGCTCCAGCACATCGGTCATGCCGGCCACGCGGCCACCACCACCGCTGAGCGCCCGCGGCGGGGGGAACTCAATCTGCTCCATGCAGGACGGGCCGTAGATGCGCTCGCTGTCGGCCGGCACAGCGCGCGCGGTGATGCGGCAGCCCTCGGCCGTGCGGGTGGTCACCTCCTTCACCAGCACGTCGCAGTAGTAGAGGCGGACGTGGAGCCAGCAGTCTGGGGCGAGAGGAGGGTCAGCTCGCGGGCAGCCCGCCTGGGGGTCCGCCCAAGGCACTGCCCTGCCACCGCCAACCCTACCTGAGTGGCTGGCGTCCTCCACGGGGAGGTAGGACGGGGGTCCGGGCAGGAGGGGGCCGTGGGTCGGGTTCCAGCCATAGAATACTCCCCTTACATGGTACCCTGTGCAGGGCAGAGAGGAGGTGGCAAAGGGGCGCGGGGTGCCCCCGAGGGTCCCCAGGTGCTGTCCTGGCCCCAGCAGGGTCCTTCCCACCGCTGCTGCTCGTTACCGGCCTCATTAAGGCTCCTGAGTGCACATCCAGGAGGCCTCGCTCTTGGGAAGGGAGGGACCCCCCAGACTGGGTCCCTGTCCCCACGCCCCCCCCGACCCCCTCCCACTGCCGGGACCCCCCTCACCTCTGTCAGCCGGGTGGGCAGGCAGCAGGGGTGGGAGGGGTGCGTGGCAGGTCTCCATCACGCCCTTCTGCCTCTCCTCCTCCAGACTCCCCGCCGCGCCGCCCTGGGGAGGAGAGCGGCTGCGCTCAGCACTGCGCCGGCAGCGGGGGGCCCTGAGCCAGCCCCTGCCCCCTGCTACCAACGCCGAGTGCCAGCAGAGCCCCACGGGTGCGGGGGACCCGCAGAGATGCCCAGGGTGAGGGGGGTCCGGGGCTGCGGACGCACGGGGCGGGGGGCTGGCTCACCTGCGGCTCCTCACCAGCTGCGGACCGCGTGTCACCATCCTTCTCTGCAGAGAGCAAGAAAAACCTGCTGAGCCCCCGCCAACGGCAGGAACAGTGCCCGGGAAGGCGCCCGGCCGTTGGGGAGGCCCAGGGAGGAAGAGGAACAGGGAGGAAGGGTGATATGTGCGGGATGCGGGGCTGGTACAGGCACAGGGTGGGCGTCAGTGCCAGGAGGAGGGCGGCAGGGCCGTACCGGTGTCCCGGGCGCCGTCGGACACGATCTGGTACACCTTGTAGGGCTCGGAGATGTCCAGCTGGCTCCGCTCGGGCACCTCCTGGAAGTCGGTGCTCTTGTTGAGGGCGCAGCGCAGACGGGTCTTCCAGGTGGAGGGGTCGGCCTTGTCCGTCCCCTCGTGGTACTTCCCCTTGTAGACGGCCCACGCCTGCCGGGAGAAGGGTGCCCTGCGCTGCGGGGGCTGCCCACACCCCGGCCCCTCCGCTCTGCTGTCTGGGGGCACCCACCGGGGTACGAGTCCACTGGGACTGGGTGGGGGGCAGCGGGGAGCCGGGGCTGCCTGCCCGGGCGGGGCTGCGGGGGCCGGGTGGTGGGGGGTCTCAGGAGAGTGCACAGAGCTGGGCAATGGGGAGCCCCGGGGGTCCCCGGGGGTGCGCATGGAGCCGAGTGGGTGGTCCCGGGGGTGTGCGCAGGGTTGGGCAATGCGGAGCCCCAGAGCTGCACATGGGGAGCCCGGGGGTCCCAAGGGAGCGCACAGAGCCAGGCGAGGGGTCCTGGGGGGGTTCTGGGCGTGCACACAGAGCCGGGCAATGCGGAGCCCCAGGGATGCACACCGAACCAGGCAGGGGGTCCCAAGGGTGCACATGGAGCCAGGCAACGGGTTTGGGGGGAGTGCCTGGAGTCGGGCGATGGGGTGCGCACGGAGCTGGGTGGGGGTTCCAGGAGAGCACACGGAGCCAGGCAATGGGGATCCCCAGGGGTGTGCACAGAGCCGGGCGAGGGGTTTTGGGGGAGTGTCTAGAGCCAGGCAACGAGGACCCCCGGGGTGCGCACGGAGCTGGGTGGGGGTCCCAGGGGTGCTCATGAAGCCAGGTGAGGGGTCCTGGGGGTGCGCACGGAGCCGGGCAATGGGTTTTGCGGGAGCGCCCAGAGCCGGGCACTGGGGTGGACACGGAGCTGGGCGGGGGTCCCGGGGGTGCTCCCGGCGGAGGGCGGGGGTCCCGGGGAGCCCCGGTACCTTGAAGAGCGCGGCGTCCTGCTGCTGCCGGTAATCCTGCTTGGCCGCGTGCTTCCAGGGGATGCGGAAGAGCGTGCGGTGCCGGTTCTCCCAGCGCAGCCCCGGGTACCGGCCGCTGTCGATCTGCGCGATCAGCCACTCCTTCAGCCGCATGGGCGACCCCGGCTCCGCCATGGCGGCCCCCCGCCCCGCGCCCCGCCGCCGCGCGCCGCCGCCCCGAAAGCGAAAGCACCGCCCGGCTTTCACTTTCCCTTTCCCGCGCGGCGGGGGGGGGTGCGCGGGGCAGCCGCGGGAGAGGGGACACCCAGTTCGCACCCACGGGAGAAGGGACGGGGAAGCCCGCAGAAGAGGGGTCGGGGCCACCCACGGGAGAACGGACAGGGCAACCCACGAGGGAGAAGAAGGGGCAACCAACGGGAAAGGGGACAGGGCCACTCGTGGGAGAGGGGACACCCCACCTCGCGCCCACGGGAGAGGGAACAGGGCAACCCACAGAAGAGGGGACAAGGCATCCCATGGGAATAGGGACACGGCCACCCATGGGACAGGGGACAGGGCACCGGAAACCACAGAGGACTCCCCTGCACCCCTGCTCCCCACCCTGGTGCCTCCTCTCAGACTGGGAGGACTCCTGCATGCGCAGGGGACAAGAGACCCCGCTCCCCCGTCCTGCTGCTCTGGGGACCAGGACATCTCCCTGCCCTAGGGGCTGTGTCTTCCCACGGGACCAGCGTTTTGGCCCACGGGCACGGGAGCTGCGGGAGCAGGTGCGGGGTTTCCAGGCTGGCATGAGCAGGGATGTTGCCCAGTTTCTTGATCTCCACCCTGATGCTTGCCTCTGCCTGGCGGGGCTCCGGGTGCAGAGTTGCAGGGGAAGCAGCTGGGAAGGGCCGAGATGAGCTGTGCCAAGGGCTGCGGGGGCCAGCGAGGGAGCCTGACTCCCCGCCAATCCCGGGGTTCCAGGCAGAAGCCAGCCCCGCCAAGGAGATGCCGTGCCTGGCCACGGTGCTGCGGGCACCGGCCTTCCCACGCGCTGGGGAATGGCTCCCTGTGCCTGTGCTGCTCTGCGGGGAGGTGGGTGCACGTGCTGGTGTGCACCGGGTGAGACGGGCACTGGCGCTGGGAGAGGGCTGGGCCCAGCACAGGGTCCCTGGCTGGGTCCTGCATGTCCCTCCTGAGCGCAGCTGATGCCAGAGGGCCTGGCCCTCCCTGCAGCGAGGAGCCCGGCTCAGCCATGCTTTCTCTTGGAATTGGGATTTCATCCCTTGGAGGGCAGGGATGGAGCTGGCTGGCCACAGGCAGCACCCAGCTGGTCTTGCTGGAGCTGGGCTGGGGTTGGCGCCGGTGGGCTTTACTGGGCAGCTGTGGTACCAGTGTTGGCTCCTCCATCACTGCTGCAGAGCCGCGTGTCACTGCACGGGGAAAACCCAGCTCCTCAGCCTGGCCGGCTCTCCCTTCCCAGCCCGCGGGGTTTCCTTTCCAGCTCTGAGTCAGAGAAAGTCACTTCTTGTGGGGAGGAGAGACGAAGCTCCCGAGAACCGGCCGGCTGCTCGGGGCGGCAAAGCCTCAAAATGAATGAGCAGCAGTGCAGCACCCAGCGCTGGGCTTTCCCGCAGGGGACAGGGGCACAGCCGCGTGGCACAGAGGGCACGTGGAGCCAACTGGGGTGGAGGAGGCGACGGTGCCAGCACCAAGTGCCAGGAGCTGGGGGGGTCCCGGTTTGTGGAGAGGGAGAGGGGTGGCAGGTAGGACCCCCTGGCCCAGCTAGTGCTGGGCTGCGCTCGCGGTGCCGCCGCGGCCGGGCTGGCATCCCGCCACGCTCGGGGCAGCACAGGAAGCCGCTCTGCTCTTTGCACCGCAGCAGCGAGGAGGGGATTTCCAACCGGCTGCGCCTCTGCCGGGGCAGCGCCCTGGCCTCCCCCGTGCCCCTCACCCGGGGTCAGGGACTGTGTTCTGGGAAAAGGGCCCAGGACTAACGGAGGATCCTCATCTCCCCTCTGTGCCCTGGGAAGCGGGGCGATGGCGATGGCTTCTCATCGTCTTGCACGGGTTATGTCCAAGGCTGGAAGATAATCAGAGCTGCCAGCTCATTAGCCAGCCCTGCCCACCAAGATAAGCCGTTATCAGCCGGGGATTTCATCTCGTGCGACAGCCACGCCGTGACAGGCGGGACGTGCGGGATCTGATTGCCCCAGCATCAGCGAGGATGCTCGGGAGCTGGCTTCCTGGCTGCGCTGCTCCCTGCACGGGGAAGGCAAAGCTGCTAAACCCTTCAACTTGTGCTGAAATGGGCTTCAGAAGGAGTCAAACATTAACCCGCAGCTAACCCTGCCCTCGCCCGGGTTTTTCCAGTTGTGCAAACCAGATCTGCCAAAATAAATACATTTTGCTGTGCTGCGGAGCTGGGCTGGAGGTGCCGTTGGGTGGCGTTCGCCTTGCTGTGGGTTTAGAATATGAAAAGGGAAAACCTGGCTGTAAAAACCTCAGTGCGGCGTGTCCCAGCGTGGGGCTGATGGGAAGGTGCAGCCATGCACCTGGAACAGGAGTGAATGCGTGGGTCTGGCTGAGGGGTGTTCAAACGGGAACCTCTGGGCTCTGTCAGCAGCAGTTGCTGCAGCAGCCCCCTTGATCGCCCCCCCGTGCCCCTCTGCTGTCTCCCAGAACAGCCCCTGCTCCCCGGGAAGCTCCTTCGCTCTGGCACCCCATCAAAGGCAGAGCTGGAGACCTGGGGGAAAGCTGGCAGCGCAGAGCAGGTGCCTGTCCCTGTCCCTGTCCGGCTCCTGGGGGACCCCCTGCCCCTCGGGATGAAAGGGACCCCAGACACACGTGCTGGCTCCCAGCAGGGAAGATGCTGATGGCCCAGCTGGGCTCCCCCAGCATCCTCCCCACCTGGGGCTCTGCCCAGGGAATGGTATAAACAGGTGGGGGCTGGGGAGGGGCTGGGGCTTGTGATGCCCAGTTGGGGCCAGGCTCCCAGCAGGCTCCTGGACCTGGTGCTCCCAGACCTGTGAGAGAAGAGGCTGCAGTGAAGCAGGCTCCACGTGAGTGCCCAACTTGGTGCAGACCCTGTCCCGGCTGGGAGCCCAGGCTCCTGGCCTCCCTCGTACCCTTCCCCCAGGGTGGTCCCTGGCCGGGCGCCCCCAGCCCCCTGCCCTCCTTCCCCGCGGCTCCCTGGGCTGCAGACAGCTGCCAGCAGCAGCCTGCAGACCTGCTCTGCGCTGGTCCCCCTCCCGATCTGGCCACCGCAGGGGAGTCAGGCTGTGCCTGGGCAGACAGTGGAGCATAGGTGTTTATTACCAGGGGCGTAGAAAGTCTTTAAGCAAAATGGCTTAAGGCTCTGCTTTGGTGAGGTCTGGCCAGGTTAAATGCTGGGCTCCCACCTTTTAAAGATTGTGCCCTGGGACGGGTGGGAATGGGGTGCAGCGGGGTCCCAAAGCTGCAGTGCTCGCTCAGGGCTGGTCAGCGGCTGGGCTGGTGCCAGAGCCTTGCCCGGGAGCTGGTGCGGTGGCACCACCTGCTAATGCACCCGTGCGTCCCTGCTGCGCAGCCGCTCGGCCCTGGGAGCTCGTGCTCTAAGGGGAGCAGCAGCTCTCCCACGCCCCGTGCGCCCTGAGGCCCGCGCGGCGCGTACCCGTGTGATAAAGCTGCTGTCAGCATCGCCTGGGTGCTGGCCCCGTGGCAGGAGGGACCCTTCTGTCGCTCTGCCCCGAGCGAGAGCCTGGGGTGAGCAGGGGGCCGTCAGCTGCCCTTTCACCAGGCGTCCCCTACGCACTGGACGCCACAAGGCTGAGCCCACCAAGCGTGAATCCCGCCCCGACAGCTGAAAGCCTGCAGTTCCTTCGCCGCTGCTGGGCGATCCCTGCTGCTCTTCCGTGGCTGGGGTCACTTCAGACATGCCGGGATGCAGGAGAACGTCCTCTTCACCCGCAGCAGGAAGGGAGTCGTGCTCCTGATGTCTCTGGCTCTTGGGACCAGCCCCTGATGAGCTCCCTCCGTCCTGGATGCTCCTGCTCTCCCCGCTGGCAGCAGGGCCTTTATTTCTTCCTCATCATTGAATGGAGATGTCCCGTACCTCTGCCTCAGGTGCCTGCGGACCTGGGAAGCAGGGAGAAGCAAACTAAGGTGCCTGTTTCCAAGGGCAGGTCCGAGCCTGCGGGAAAGCAGGGGAAGCAACCTGGTCCCCTGGGAACTCCATGCGCAGGCTCAGCTGCGGAGCAGAGCAGGGGTGGTGGAGGTTGGTCCCCTCCTCGTGCCCACCTTGCGGGCTGCGCTGCCGCCGAACTCGGCCAGCTGCTGCTTGAAGCCAGGGTTGGGGTTGGCAACGGGCCGGACGGTGCGGACGGCCTCCAGCACCTCCTGGCAGCTCAGCTCCGTGACGGCCATGACGTAGGCGACGACCACGGTGGTACTGCGGGAGATGCCGGCGAGGCTGCCAAGGGAAAGGGTGGAAGCGTGGCTGTCAGCGGTGCACCCTGACCCCATGTTCGCCCCTTCTTCCACCC
The DNA here is from genome assembly GCA_011801015.1 of Ardeotis arabs. Taxonomy (NCBI): domain Eukaryota; kingdom Metazoa; phylum Chordata; class Aves; order Otidiformes; family Otididae; genus Ardeotis; species Ardeotis arabs. The sequence continues at coordinate 41,586 of JAAGAY010001478.1, forward strand.
CTCTGCTTCGGCTATTTCAGTTCCTCTTCCCCAAGAACTCGCTCTCTGGGTGCCTGAGCCCTTCCACGCTCCTCTCCATCAGTGCCTATAAATACCCGCTCCTCCCCGGGGCAGCGAGAGCCGCAGCCGCTGCCTGGCCGCCTGCCCCGATCCCCGCTCCTCCTGCTCGCTCCGCTCCAGCGAACAGCCGCCCCGTTTCCCGGCTGCCTGGGTTGCGCTGGGTTTGCCGCACAAGCCACAGCCGAGGGTGGATCCTGGGTGGATCTGTGGGCATGGAGCCCTCTGGCACAGGCTGGCTTTGATCAGGAGTCTGCAGCCAAATTTGTCAGGGGATGAGGGCTGGATCTCTATTTTTTGGGGCTCTGCTGTGCCAGGGGGACATGGCACTGGGCACGGGGAAAGAGGCGTTACCAGTGGACGAGGCAGTTCCCTCCATGCAGGCGACACTGGTGGATGAAACTGATGCATTCCTTGAAGTGCCTCTTGCTAGCAGGAAAAAGAAACCAGACAGAATAAGCCCTCGCCCCCCAGCACCCGCATGCCCCAAGCCGGCCCCCCCGGGTACTCACATGTTGGCCTCCGGGGTGTCGGGCAGGGGGATGCGGAGGTAGGTGATGTTCTGCAAGACACAAAGGGAAGAGGAGGAACTCGGGCGCTGTGGTCGGGGTGTCGTGGGTGCTTGCAGCCGGTCCCCAACACCGCAGGGATGGGCTGCTCCCTCCCCGGGCAGCGGTGACAGGCGGCTTGTGGGGATGGGGTGGGAAACAAGATGAGGCTGGAGAGCTGGAAACGCTTTCCCATCAGCGTTCAAGGCCAGGTTATAAAAACAAGAGGCCGGTTTCCCATGCCGTGCGGGCTGCCCGGCTCCTCTGGGACCGCTGACTGGAGAGAGGTGCACGTGCCGTGGGATGCTTGGGGGGAAGAAGATGCTGGATCTACACGGTGGTGTCAGGTGCGGGACCCTACCTGCAGCAAGGGCTGGGGAGATTCATGGATCGAGACGATGTGGGTGATCTTGTTCCGGCTTAGCTGCTCCAGGTCTTTGGCATCTAGAGGATAAAACCGGATATTGGTGTGTGTGTGTGTTTCTTACCCCTCCTCACGAGCACAGCCGCCGCGCTCCCGCAGACAGCCCAGCACAGAAATCCCGGCTCTAGAGGATGGGCTGCATTGCAGCCTCCGCGTGCGGCGGCGCAGACACGGCCAAAAACGCAAACACACCCTGGAAACACGGGAACGCAAACCCTGTGATACTGCACCAGCTTCCTCCACCCTGTGAAGGCACGCAGCCTTGCTCCTCGTGTTGGGGTGAGTGTTTGCTCCTGCATGGAAAAACTCCCTCCTTGGGCAGAGGGAGCTTCCCGCCGGCCCGTACTTGTCCCCAGCTTGGGGAGGGGACGCGTGCTCTGCCTGTGTCTCCCCTGTGCACGCACGCACGGGGCTGTCTGAGCTCCTCTCTAGCACTCCTCTGCAGAAAACACCTGGAGGGCCGTTCGCAGCCCCCCACATGTCCCCGCGGTACCACACACAGGTATCCCCAGCTTCCTGGGGTGGTGACTTGGTTCTCACTGATGCTCCAGCATCCCTGCCCGCACTCCCAGTCACTGGTCCAGCTGTTACACCAGGAGCGGAGCGCGCCTGTCCCGCTGGCTGAGCGGCGTTGGAGCCATCTCCCCTTCGCGCCACGGCCGGTGGGTGCTGCGCGAGCTGCCGGAGAGGAGCACTAAAGCTCTCCCATCTCCTGGCTTTGGGCTTCTGAACTTCCACGTGGTGCAAAATCTTGGCTCGGGAATCCAGACCGTGGCGTGCTAACGGCACGATGTGCATTTTAATAGGAACGAGTCTCAAGAGAGACGCTCCACGGGTGCACCAACCCCTGTGTGGGAAGGGACGGACACGGGGACTCGCACAGCACCCACCACCTCTGGCAGAGCGATGGCCATTAGCGACAAGCTCTCTGCGAGCAGTCAGAGCTTAACTCAGCAGGCCTGAAACCTCCATCGTTGCCTCGGATCTCTCGGTAGAGCGACGCTCGGGCTGCATCGGGCCAAAACCCCACATCAGTGGTTACCCCTGTGATGGACCTGGGCACCCCAGGTGCCCTTGCCCCTCAGCCCCCTTAGCAATTCCCACCGGTGGTTTTAAACCTTCTCAGCACCTACAGCAGGGACCAAGCTGCCCAAAGAGACATCAGGGAGGCAGGAGCACTAATAAATGCTGCTTTGTCACGGCAGGTGCCAGTACCTGGTCATGAATTGTCCCCTGGCAATGGAAATCTCTTAAAATAGTGAACTGGTGTGAGAATTGCCTTCCCCCGCCTGTCCCAAGAGCTCAGGGCAGCCGTTAAATAAGGAAACCAAAGTGAGGGCAGAGGGTTTCTGCCTTGCGTTTCCCCCGGTGCCTCCGCTGCTGCCAACGCAAACCCAGCAGCAGAGCAGTGCATGTGGTGGGCAGGGCAGCGGCTGCGGGCAGGGAGGCACGAGCGCAGCATGAACAAGCGCACTGCGGGGTTTGCACCACGGTGGGCGAGGTTTGCGCAGGAAAATCGGGGAGCAGGACAGGCTGGAGAGCAGCTCTCATCTACCAACTGGAAGATGAGGCTCCACGTGCTCGGGCACCAGGAGAGCCCCCAAGCCCTCCCGCTGTGGCTGGAGAAGCTGAGCGCCCGTTGCTGACCCCCTGACGCAGCCCACCCGAGGGCAGCTCCGGCGAGGGCGCGTGGGCAGGGAGCTCCCTGACAGCACCGAACCGTGGGCCGGGGCGAGCCCAGCTCCCCAGCTGGAGGACGTCTCTGCGGCGGCGGGGCTCCGCTTACCGATGAAGTTCCCAAGGTAGAGGCCGGGAAGGATCTGCGGGACACAAGGAGAAGCGGCAGCGTGAGCAGTGACCTCGTGCTGTGGTACCCACCGCGCCGGGACCCCCCAGGGAAGCAGCAGCTCGGTCAGAAAGGCCAAAGTTCTGCTGTGAGTGTGACCATCACCAGCGCCGGGGCAGGAAAGGTGCCAGTGCAGCAACCTCAACCTGCACAACCGCCCGGCGCTGCGCCCTCGCGGGCTCTGGGAGCCGGCCACAGCGCTTCTATCGCTCCTCCTGCTTCTTAGCAAGAAATTATTTGTCTGAAAATAGGAATTTGTGGTGTTTCCCTCCTCCCAGCCCCAAGCTCTGCTCCCCTCACCCCGTGCTGCAGGGAGCTCGTTGCTAACAGCCCAGGAACAGCTCTGGACATCGCATCTTCATCTTATTTCCCTTGTGAAATTCCACTTCTCATGATTAAAAGATAATGACTTGACACTGCCTCTGTGAATAGCGCTGCAGACGCAGAAGTGGGATACTTTGCATCCCTTCCAACCTGGAGCTGGTTTACATTTATTTTCGCTTTCTCCCAGCCTCAGCAGCCAGGCTCTGCTCCTCTCACCCACCCTGTCCAGCTTGTTCCCCTCTGGCTTCTCCCTGCTGCAGTGTCTGGCACCCAGGACTGGGGCAGGCAGAGGTGATTTCTACCAGCACAGCTCAGCTCGCACTTACTGCACTGCCCACGTTCAGAAACGTTTGTCTTGGCCAAACAGCTTAAAGAGGGTTGTTTTTTTTTTTTTTTTTATGATTGCTAAGATTTTACATCAATTTTCTAGCTACAGAGCGCCTTTCGCTTGTGGCTGCGGCACTGAAATGAGCTGCTAGGAGAGCACCAGGTAGCAAGGGCAGTTCCCAAGGGCGGAACGCTGAGCCAGGAATAACGGCGCGTTCCTGTCCCCAGAACCCGTCCGACCCCCTCATCGCTGGGGAAAACGGGGCGGCACAGCCCCGGCCGCAGCGCTGGGCGCTTCCCCAGATAACGACCGGTTATGGCGGGGGAGGGTTTAAGGCTTTAGGAGCTGGAGATTCTTACAGGGAAGTGTCTCCGCTCACCTGCGACAAGGGGACGCCCAAATGACCATGAAATAGCGTCCATCCCGTCCGACCGGTGACGCTGAGCCCCGCGCACAGCCCGGCCCCACTGAGCAGGGGGTGCGGGACCGCCGGGCTCGGGGTCGCACAGGGCTCCCGGCGTGTGCTCGGGAGCTGGCGCCTTCGTTTTAGAGGCGTTGGGAACGGTTCCCCCCTCCCTCGGAAGGGCTCGCTGCCACCCCTGCCCTCCGCACCCCCGGGTGGCTGTTGGGACCAGCCCCCTCTCCAGTTTGGCCCAGCCAGCGGGTACACGAGCTGCCCGAGGGCCGAGCCCGTGGCGGCTGCGGTGCCGGCAGGTGAAAGGCCGCCTGGTGCGGCACAGCGAGCCGCCCCGCAACCGTCTCCCACCTCCAGCGCCGGGACGAGCCGGAGCGCTCCCCGGTACCTGGCTCATGCCGTTTCCCATGGCCGGCAGCGAGCGCGGCGGGGGGGACGGGGCGTGGGTGTCCTTGTCCCCAATGCTGCCGTCCTCCCCGTCCCCAGGCACGGCCGCCGTCCCCGCTCCGGACGCTGCCTGGTCGGGTTTCCGTCATGAAGAGCCTGGCTCCCTCGGGATCGCTCGTTCCCAGCGAGGCCGAGCCGGTGGCGGCGGCTGTGCCGGGGCCGGGGGGACCTTGGCCGCCGTCCTCCGCGGCTCCTGCCAAGGCCGTTCCCCGGCTGCTCCGGCACCGCTGCGCACCGGCCGCCGCTTCACCGGGAGCAGACAAAGGAGGAGAAGCTCCCCCTCCGCGCCGCGGTGCGGGGGCCGCGCTGGCTGCCGCCTGTCGCCGCTGCCCGCCGCGGCCGCACAAGGCTGCAGTGTTGGGAGAAGAACAAAACCTTTGTCCCGCTCCATCAAGGGAGGGCTGTGCGGCGGAGCGCCCGGCGGCCTGCCCACCCCCGCCCGCGCCGTGCCCGCCCCGGCCCCGCGCACCTCGGGGCTGCCCGTGGGGTGCCCACCTCTGCCCATGGGGAGGTCTGCTCGCCTGTCCCGGGGGGTTCCGGGTCGGGCAGCACCGATGGGTCCGGTCAGACGAGCACAGGGTGGGTGGGGGCTGCCTGTCCCCTGCCGCCCTGGACCCCCGCTCCCCCCGCAGAGCAACGTCCGGGGCCTGATTTTAGGGGATTTTACACCTGTTCGCTGTCCCCCTCTGCCACGGGCCCCAGCAGCCGCGCGCACGTTACTGGGCTCACTGGGACTGGGGAAGAGCTGGTGCCCGCCCCTGCCCGGCAGCGGGACGGCGGCAGAGCGGGGGGTCAGGGGACCCCCACCCCTGCGCTCCGCGGGGCGACGGGCTGCGACCTCACATAGGGCTGGGGGACTGGGGGTGCAGGTGGGGGGACACGA
>JAAGAY010001479.1:0-75726 GCA_011801015.1 Ardeotis arabs
CTGTCCGTCCCCGTCCTCTGATCTTAACCCACAAGCTCTCTGTCAGCTCCTCCTCCATCCCCAGGCGGAGCTCCACACACTCCAGCCGGTTGCTGATGTAGAGAGCGACACCGCCTCCTCGTCTCCCCTTCCTGTCTTTTCTAAAAAGCCTGTACCCCTCCATGTTGACGCTCCAGTCATATGAGTCGTCCCACCACGTCTCTGTGATGCCAACAAGGTCGTAGCCCTGCTCGTGTGCACGCACCTCCAGTTCTTCCTGTTTATTCCCCATGCTGCGTGCATTGGTATATAGACACCTCAGCTGGGACCCGAGAGATAATCTCTCATCATCTCTTGAGATAATCTCTCATCTTTAGTAATAACTTGTGCATAAATCATTATCCAGAGAGGTCTATTCAGTTACCTCAAAAACAATCAAGAGTGCAAAACAGATCCATTCATTTTGAATGTATGCAATTTCATGCTACAGTATAACTTTCAGGATAGAGCTCCCAAGTGTGTGGATATATCAATGTCGATTTGTTTAAGGTCTTAATTGTTTTTGACATCTTAGTATTCAGTGGACTGTTTCTGTCCTTTCTTTCCACTATGAGGGTACTTTGTGAAGAGCCACTAGGACATGCACCAAAACCACAGGTAAAATATAAACCAAAATTGCCCATAGCTTCCATAGGTGCACAGCACTGTTGACAGGCAACCCATTAGCAGCAGACTGTCCCCGCTTCCCGGCAGCAGCAGTAAATCCAAGCATCCTGCTGCTTGCAGAGCTTTATCTGAATACACAATGCCAGTGCAGGCTGATCTCTTCAGGACTTTGACAAGTACCTGGAGAGTTTTGCAATTAATATTATTATGTACTTTCTGCCAGGAATGCCCTTGAAACTACAGAATGTTTCCTACTGTATCTGGGAAGGAGAAAAGCACCCAGGGACAAGGAGGAGGAGCTCACTTGATAACCGGGGAGGTTTAAAATGTTAAACTGTGAAGTAGCAAAATTCTTTTGAAGCTAATTGAACTAGTCATTAGCAGTATTTTAACTACAGTAATTTCAGAGATTTGTGACCAGTGCTGTAAAAAGCAAATAGCCTTGACACATTCCTCCAAGCCTGTGAGATGCAAAGCTGCATTTGCATTCTGAGCAAGGAATTTAATTATTCTGAGCATCTTGTAATCAAAAGCTTGCTACCACTGTATCAAGTTGTGAATGGAAAAGTTACATTTCTATCTCTTCTGGTATAATTATAAGTCTATATACAGCTTAAAGTGGGGACCCATTCACCTAACTCAAGTCTACTACTTCTGATGCAACTGTGAAAAAGTACTCCATGATTATCTGATGTAAAGCACTGGAGACACAATCAAGTGTACTTCTAAGGTCGAATGTTAAGTAACTTTTCAATTCAAAATATATTTTTTTTTAAAAAGCAACAAACCCCAAACCCGCAACTTCAACTAAATTTCTGCTAGACCATCCTATCCTATTGAGACCCAGTTTTTAAAAGTTCTTAATTTTGTGTTGGAGACAAGGCTGAAAGTTAAGTTTAGCCTTCTGTATTAACTGAACTAAAACAAATAAATGTAATAATTTGAAACTTACAAAAAAACTCAGGGCTTTTGTGAATATTCATGAGTACCACACTATTTTTCAGCAATGCTAAAAATACCAAGAACAGAGGTAGAACCAGATGGTTTCACAGGAAAGCAGGAATTATTGTATTGTATCAGAACAATGGTTCATATCCTTACTCTGAGAACGGCCAATACCAGCTGCTTTAATGAAAAGTACAATAAACCCAACAGCAGGTCGTTACTGCTTTTCTTGAATCAGAAACAGCACGGAGCCAAGTAATTATTTTTCTTTCTTCAGCAAATTCTCTGTAATAAACACATTCAGAAACCATAATAACTATTATAAATGGCTGTGCATTTGAGCAAGAAAGTGTAATTATTCTTCAGCAATACTTTATATTAGCCTTAGATATACTGTAATCATCATTAAGTTGCAGAAATAGTGTATATGAAGGACCCCGGCACAGGGCCCATATTTTTTACAGGATGCCACAAATCTCTTGGCTATTCAGTTTTTGTGAATGCTTGTTTCTTTACATATTTTTAATGTGTTTGGGGGTTACAAGAGAAAGATGAGAAAGGCAGGATGATGCCACCTTTTCTCTGTTATCTTCAAGCCAAACTGCACATCATCACAAGTATAGTACCACTGTGCAGAAGAAGTGAAAATTAAATGTTGTGAGTTAAGCTTCTAAATCAGCAGCATGATCTTCCAAGGTGCTGAGCTAGGGAACCAACCAATCAATTGCAGAAGGAAAATGGTGAGTATCAATTACTTCTGGAACTGAGGATTTAAAAAAAAAAACAAACCACACAACAGAAAAACCACAACAATCCTCTCTAACAGCAAATAAAATCATCCTTTGCGTCTTCAGGCAATGTGACCCGCATATGGTCCCATTTCAGAAGACTCAGTTCACTAGCTCCTCCCAGCAACTTTTACATTATTACATTCTGGTTTTACATAGGTATCTCTACAGATTAATGTTTTTCAGTAAAAGATACACAACAGGACACTGACAGACCCTGCAATCCATCTGCTGAGACTGCTGGCTCTGTGTGTGTGTGCGCACACACGTGTGCACACCACTTGGTGCTGAAAGCCTGCACAGAAGCTCAGCTGTGCAGGAGCTCAACTCACCCTCAAATGTTTACTGGGTTTACAGTACCTACAGAAAAAACATTCAACACTGCTGAGCTCCCAGTCAGCAGTACTGTAAGCTGTATGACAGCAAATGCTTTGTCTGCACTAAGTGAAGATTCAAGCCAAGTTTTAACCAACAGATGTTTTTTTACCAAAACATTATTCACATGGGGTAAACGATCGCTCAGCTGAGACTTTTGCCCAGCTACGTTTAAACCATATGTTGAAGGAAACAGAACAAGCTATACATACATTACATGTATGTGTCTGTGCATACACACACATATTTACACCATAAGCCTTAGTACGTAATGCACTAAAAATCCAAATTCTCTCTCCCTGCCCTCTGAACAGACAGTTTTCTTATTCAAGCACCGGAGGTGGGCACTCTGAATTCAGTATGAAGATGCTGCAACTAACTGGTGCACAGCATGGGAAAATGTATTCATAAATTTCACCCCTTTGCTATACTGTCATATTCCATTCCTAAACAGTAAAGCAAGACAGCCATCATTTGGAGTCAATGGGGACTATACCCCAACAGTGATAAGATGCTTATAGAATACAGGCTTACATGCTGCCCTTCAAAGCCACCCTGGTAAAACACAACTTCTCAGAACTTTTGTGAAGAGTCTTAACCATTTTCAGAGCTGTTTTATTATTCAGACACAAATTATTGTATTTACAAACAGCGGACTGCAAGTAAAACTGGTTAAAGTATATCAAGCTGCTTTAAATTTCATTGCTGCTTGAGTAAACAAGCCTTGTACAAAAGTAATGTTACACATAAATAAATGCAAATATTTTTATGTATTCGACTGACATTTATCATTGATCTAGAAATTCAGGAAAATCTTCTTGATGTCAATGCAGAGTGAATCTTGTTTTCATTATGCTCCTTCAAGTAGATGTGAACTGTCCTATTAAAGGGTTTATCTCTCAAAATCATCTCCAGAAAGTTTCCTAATAAGGAACACTTTTTTTAAAAAAAAACTGAAGCTAGATACCAGCTCTCTGATTCCTTACACATCACTGCCATCCGGGATCTCCCTTGTCTCTCCACTAAGACTGGGGTATGCATGCATTGATAGTTCCAGATGATTCACTAGCCTTTGCAATTCCAATTATATTAGCTTTGGCAGATTTATATTTGATGCATTATTCAATATAGAGTGTATAAAATAGCATGCATGACTACTCAATTGAAGTTGCATAAATATTTCCAGTGAAATATCTCGTTATCAGCTACTTATAACTTGCACTTAACAGGCTGTCATGCAAACTCTTGGTCTAGGTCTCATGTTGACAACTGCAGCAAAAGGAATTTGCTCATCTTCCATACAAATGCACGCACATACTCAGGCTTCTCTGTCTCTGCACACTTGTATGAGGATTCTCACTGCACAGCCCTCCCTCCCTGGCAGGTATTTCCCCACTGTTTCAGAGATATGAGTAACAGTACATAATATTCAGTATGTCAGAAGAACCAAAGTCTGAGGAGGGCTGCAGGTTTACTGAGGGGAGCATCCTTAACACACCCATGTAAAAACCATCACATAACCTGTGCTGCTCGTTCTGCAGCACATCTCACACGGTTCATCATCTAGCGACAGAAACTGTAGTCCTTCTGTTGAGGCTGCATGTTTCATACGGAGTTTGTTGCTCTGGACATGATTTAGTGTAATTTTGAACAGTGGCAGACATGTTAAGGAGGTAAATCTTAGGAGAACACAGATTTTGTTCAAAGTAATTGCTTCCTTGCTATTATTTTAGAGTTTATGCAGTGAATACTTTCAGGAACTGTTCACATTGCTAAGAAAAACCTTGACACTTGCATGCTGAAACACATAGAAAGATCTCTTACAAATCAGAGCTCAGAAGATTAAAGGACTGATTGTTTTTAAATTACTATTAACATAGTATGTTTCCGCACTGTAATGCACACTACTGAATCAAATGCACCTACATTAAGGACACATGGATTATGCCACTAGAGATAACAGAATATTCCAGTAAATATAAAAACAAAAAGATAAGGAAGAAATATACACTTGCAATAGACTTTCATCACTATGATGAAACAAAATTTTAAAAAGAGAAAAAAAAAAGGAAAGAAGGATGATTTTTCAATTTTACAAAACTTGTGCCAGACTTGAGAGAGGGAAAAAGCAAACCGGTCTTGTAAATAACTAGTAATCCATAGATGTAGCTGTGTCGAAATGCAATTTATACAAATTGCTTTTTAAAGACACCCCTTTCACAGTGAAGAAGATTGTTTGTAGACAGTATGCCAGCACAGACTACTTCAGGAATCTTCACAGATCACAATTGCTCATCTCCTTACAAATTTACAGTTATCCTTTGCCTTCTCCTTCTTATCATGTCCTGGCTAAGGGTCCTAGCATTTCAAGATTTTTGTCATAGAATTCAGCATCTTTCCTAATTTTAAAGATTTCTTCATTTTCCTCTTTATTTTATATAATAAATACACACACAATACTTGTTTCTGCTCTAAGCCACAGGTACTTCAGCGGGTAAAGGATGTGTCTTTTCCACGTGACAGTACAGTTTCTTATCAAGTTTAGCATTAGGAAGATCTAAAACTTGCTCCATAAAATTACTCAATAAATGCACATGATGAAAACACACACACATGCTGCCCCAAAACAATTCTAACGAACTGAATTCTAGTATGGGTCCACTGTTCCTTATTCTGCTTTGAAGCATGAATGTACACGCATATGCAGCTCATGTCTTCTCCCCATTTCTTCCCTGTGGTCAGTGCAGTTCGGCTCTGTCAAGTGATTTTGCCCTTAGTGGGGCTATGGAACACGGACAGTGAGTAATACAGACCCATGTCCTTAAAAGGACACCATAAGCCTGACAGGAGATGTTTTTTGTTTTGGTAGTTTGTTTGAGAATGGAGAAGTGGGAAGAAGAGGAAAGATTTTCAAAATGCTAAAATGCTGGTTTGCTACTTTCTAGAGGAAAAGTTATGTTTTATATGCATTTTTTATTCTTCAATTAACTAATTTTAGTTAATATTTAAAAACAGTTTTACAGTACTTTTTGACCAACTAATCATCAATTATCAATTGATAACTATCGATTGGTAACTATCCATTGACAACTACCCTAATTATCAATTTCTAAAATTGGTTTTGTTCTGTGTCTAATATTTCAGCAATTCAGAGGATGTTTAAAGTTTTGAGAAAATGTAACAGATTTTTGCTATCCTGGAGACACATTTTGTAAAACTCTCGCTCACAAAATACCAATATACAGGAAAAATTATTTTATCATCTTGATACCACATCTGCTTCCTACTGACCTCACAAAAACCTCACTCCCTTCTGATGGGGCAATATAGCTTTTGTGCTGTGAATGATTTTCTCACCCTACTAGTACCTGAAATTTTTCATGAAAAACATAAGAACTTGAACTAAAAGTGGAGAGACTTTTCAGAGCATACTTTGCTGGAGGTGAGGAGAGGTAAGGAGAGGTAAGGCAAGGAAAAGGGAGAGGGCAAACTGAAAAGTTTCATAATGAGTTTTGAGTGAGAAATTACATGTTTGAAAGACTTTAAAAAGAACATTGCTTTGTCACTTCACTCAAATGTTTTTATTCTGAGGATTCCTCCCATAGTGATACTGCCAAACAATAATAAGAAAAGGACAAAACTTTGTCAAGTAACCCCATACAGCTAACTGGAACCAGCTTATTTATGGGGAAAAAAACAAAACCGTAACAAAACCCACCAAAAACCACTCATTTGCAGTGGTCCCAGCTGGACCTTGCCCATACCGCCTGTAAATGCTGTTGTTGCACTGGCAATGTTTGCACAGGACTGACCTCCTCCACAGCCACTTACCTGTGCTTCACTCTGCCCATTCAATCCCTTGCAAGGTGGAAGATGCTGCCAGTGCAACAGCTGAGCAACACGCACACTCTGCACCACCCTCTCATTCCAACAGCTGTCATCCACCAAGACAGCAAAAAGTCCAACATGTTGATGCTCTTGTGAAAGGGTGAGAGATTGAGGGCAGCAATTTCAGTGACAGTATGAGAATAGGCATGCTACTGTTAACTGTCTTCAAAAGGAAAGTAAAGCACTCATCTGAAGTTTTGCTCTATGCTCATTCTTTTTTTTTTTCTCCAAAAATATATCAACTATTTATAAAGTAGTCACAGAAATAAACAAAGTGTGGTCTGTACTATTCAGGAGTTGAAGAGGCCATCATGCAGTCAACCCCACCCTCCGAAACCTCATATTCCAGTTCCTAAAGGTTGGCTTTACTGTTTTGAATCCTGCACGACACGGGAACACCACCTATAGTGGGGCAGTACATAAAAAACATCGCTGTCTCTAACCACTATCAATTACATGCAGTCATTTTCAGACTTCCAACAAAACACATGCTGATGAATACAGAAGGATTTTACTCCTCCTCAACTTGCCACTAATAAATGCATTGCCTGAGTTAATCATGTTCTTGTCAGGCAATGAAAAACCCGGTAGCTGTCAGTGAGCGAGGGCCCTGGAGTGCCAGAAACCACATGCCACCTGAACACGCACAGGCACCCAGAGCTATCTTCTGCATCTGGTGTGTGAGATGACACATGGAGAGCTGCCTGGAAATTTTCATGTTTCAAGTCAATATCTGTTCCAACAACATGTTTTTGGGATCCCTGGTCTGGACTGTGACACAAACAGGAGGCACCAGGCGCTGCGAAGGACAGGACAGGAGCATCACAGGTCCCCTTGGTTTGCGGCACTGGAAGAAACCACTAACTGGGCACAACTGGTCTCCATCTCACGCACCAGTCACATTGCAATCCAAGCTGAATTTTGTTAATTCTTTCGCAGTTTGACAGTGACAAGAAATCAATAGCTATCTATTTGTAAATACTAAGTACCTGGATGAAAAAAATGGCAAAAATAACATAACATAATAAAACATAAGGTAGCATGTAGCATAACATCACTACTTAAATACTCCAATTTCTGCCTCTACTTGTACACAATGATGCCACAAGACAGTAAAAAGCTGCATAAAGCCAAAATATTTTTATTTGTACTCTCAGAACAGTATATGCAAAATGTTACTTAAGACAACAGAGCTGTAAATACCATACGGTAATATTTCTATTACCTAATGTTATTGGAACATACAGTTTTATCAAACACACTATAATCTAATCAAAATTAAAATACAGAAGGTAGACATGTCTCAGGTTGGCTTCTGTAATTTAGTTTTCTATTCTCCCAATTACCCGGTAATGTAAGTAGAAGTTAGGTGCCATGACACTTCTTTAAAAGAAATCAAATTACATTTAACATTTGTTTATGGTAATCACAATACACTTTACTCTCCAAATAAGCCAAAATAATCATTGGCAAGGATGGAACTACTTTATGCCCTTAGTCCAATAAAGTATGTGAAGCCTGAAATCAAATGTCAAAGCTGATTTTTAATCCACTGTATGCATTTCCAAATGGTAGTTTCTCAAAGGGATTATTAATGTTTAATCCTCTCTAGCAAAACTGCTCCCCAACTTTAATATGCAAACTGACTTGTGATCCTGCTGATATTTCCATAAGAAAGTATATTGAACATTTCTGGCAAGTCTTCAGAAATTGTATCATTCAGCTAGGAAACCACAGCTGCTCAATGCCTGTGTGGGACACAGCAGTTCAGTTTAGTTGTAAGATGTTCCTGCAAAACCATTTAGTCCTACTGCTATTTAAATAAAACAGAGCTCCCATAATTAAGAATATCAAGGGCTCAAGAGTATGCTCCATGAAGTTGTTGCTGTTCACTTACAATCTCAGGAAGTCATCTTGCAAATTCATCCTACTAGGAATACTGTTGACTGCTGTGATGAAAATCAGTTTCAATTTTCTTGTTCTGCTCTAGGGATTAACCTTTGTACCAGGTTGTGTCTGTGAAAAACAGAGGAGGCACCAGGGAAAGCAATCTATTTAAACAGAAACATGGAAGTTCACGCTGATTTGCTTTCTAGAAAATAAACTGACTTTTAAAAAATCACGTTTTGCATAAGTATTAATGAAACATATAATCTGCATTATTTAAACTTTTATTTCAAATTATTTTGGAACAGTCAACTTCCTGGCTGGCCCTCCTCTAGACATTTCAGTCTCTTCTTCCTTTCACCATGTTAACAAACTATGTTTGGAAAATAAAGAGAAGGAGGACAAGACCACCAGAGACTTTTTAAGATCAAAAGCTCTGAAAGATGATATAGCAACAGGATGAGGATGTTATCTTGCATCATCAATTGATGAGGCAACCTTGCTTGTGGTTAGACAATTATATGTGACAATTATTTGTTGAAAAATGCTGGGTATCAGGTTTCCTTCTTTTTCCTTGGTGGCACCTGAGATGACAGAAGGTAACAGAGGACAGTCCAACACAAGGATTTTGGGACTTATTTTGGAAGAATATGAGGCTCGGTGAACGTGTGTCTTTAGCCTATCAATGACAGCACATGCAATACCAAGTTCACATGACAGCAGGCCAAAGATAAAGTCTTTGTGTGTCACCCTATTCTGAACTATTCCAGAGAGGGAAGTGGCCCTAATAAGTAGTGAAGATTCTGAGGCTCTTCTACATCACAGCAGCAGCTGTGATTTGGCCTTCAAGTTTTAATACTTTCTTCTATACCCAAACACGTTCTTCACAAGGGCTTATATAGAAATGTTTGGAAAGATCATCTATGGAGGTTTTTCAGGAAATACTAGTATTATCCACTTTCTGGAGACTCTAAAGATGCTAGAATGTTACTCAGACTGTTAAACCAGTGACTCTTTTTCCTGATATGCTAGGAGCATCCTTGGGAAACTAGCTTGTGAGATGTTATATGAAGATGTGAACCCTGCCCAGTATATATACCTATATATATACATATATATATATATATATATATATCCCCCTTCATCAAAGGTACTCTTGGGGTGCAGATATGCAATATGGTGTAACTGCCATTGTCTAAATATGGCCTGTGCAAAAACAGCTGCCAAATGCATGGCTCTTTAGAGATGTATGACAACTGGAAAGATGCCACATACGAGTCTCAAAGATCACTCACTGCCCTTCTAAAATGATGTTTTGATAAGTCCTTTATTCACATGAATAACTATCAGGGTTCTGATGCTGTTTCAAAGTATTGAGCAAGATTTAAAAAAAAAAAAGGGGGGGGGCTTTTTTTTTCACTTATATCACTGCAAATAATGATGGCTCCGCAGAGAAAATGCAATGAAATCTGTACAGAGAAGCAACAGCATCAGAAGTGAAGTCTTGTATTCTTGTCTCATTCACAAGCAAAACACCTTTACCTAGTATACATGGGAAGACTCAAACCTTCAGGGATATTAAAACATTTTTCTGAACAGCTGAGCTGCAGAGATGATCCTGGGACACAGCTGCCAGTCCTGACATACTAGCTGCGTCGTAGGTTTGGCTTACCTCGAAAGCATCTCACACTGAGATAAATGATCCTAACTGATGCCAGGAATACCAGGGAGTATTGCCAACAAAAACTGGAACCTGCAGACCAAAAGCAGTACTTGTCACATACCGCCAGTCATTCACTACCACTTTCTGTTAGAACCCTCCGCACTTCTTCAATGCTTAATTCTTTACTGCAAGTCACATAACTGTGCTACAAAGAATTTCTGTTATCACTCTTCCTTAGAGTGCCACTGTATATTCTGGCAACACAAAATCACTCATTTAAAAAACACAGTTTCTTCCACTTCCCATTCTCCATTTTTAGAGAGTCAGCCATAAAGAAATGGCAGAGCTGTAACCAGATCACTGCAGCAGAGAGTTAGAAAAGCAAGACTGGCCGCTCTCAAGTGTCAGTTAAAAGTTTTTTGCAAAAATTGAGAATTCAGATAGTAGACTTTTTGAAGGTTCTTACTAAATTTAAAGGAAAAATAATTAGCTTCTCTCACCTTTGTGTGCTCAGTTTTTGTACTACCAGTAAGTATAGCACATTTAGCAACAGTCCGACCAAAGCTCAAGGTAGGCTTTCTCAGGCTTGTACAGACTATGGTTATTTAAAGTGGCATACAGGAGCCTTTATTACCTTATTTAAAGGTAATAAAGTTGATGTGTGAAATAATCTATAACTACTATGAGCTTATGGTCAGTGTGGGCATGAGAAGGATTATTCATTAGTGCTCCAATAAATGCAGACTGAGGGCTATGCTCACCCACTGGCAGTTGATTACATGCAATTAGACAGCCCACTAAACTGTATTGCCACTGATGAATGAGCAGACCAAGAAGCAGAAGTTGAGCTTCTGTGATGCCACTTGCCACTGCATGCGTATGCTTTCCTTCTTTTCCAATTCCTATCCCAAATAATTGTCTGTGACATGGCACCTAAAGTAAGCACTTCTCTTTTCCAGAGCCTGAGGCTTCATTAAATTATTTTACCCAGCTACACAGCTACTGGAAACTATGAATTATGTAAGATGTAGGCATGTGAAGTGCACACTTTTCATTGAGTAAGCTATTTCTCTTCACATTAGGTACCAAGACTCACTTCCAGTTTTCCTTCGCTGACTTAGGAAGGTATGTGGCTCAAGACAAAAAAAAAAACATACCCCTCATTTTACACTACCTGTTCAATAGCGTTGTCCACTGAGAAATAACACATCAGAATCACATTCTGCTCACTGCCCCATATTCAAGGCATATTTTTCTCCCTTTGTGAGCTGTAAGACTAATTTCCCTCTTATTTCTCTATAACAGAAAAAACTTGATTGATCTGTTGTCTTTAAGAGTAGTTAAGGGTGCTTTTTCCCATGCATGCCAGGAAGATATAAGCCCATAATACAGCGGCGCGACTTTGGTGCTGCTGACTGCAAAGCTGAATTAATAATTAGAAAATTGTTTTTCTCATGGACTGTTCATCAGTATTTCTTGGTAAAAAACAATTTTTTTTCTTGTTAGTTTTTTGTGTCTGAAGGTTTTCTACAGTGCTACACATCTCACCACATTGAACTATTTTATAAGCTTGCAAGTTACTGATGAAATCAGGTTTTGATATTCGAACCTCAGCTATCTCATTTGCAGGTTTTAGAAATTGTTCTAATGAAACTACTCCCTTCAGCAGTGATAACATGTATGGGACAAGAATCCGGTTCAGACTTCTGTCTGCCTGAGCTGCCAGACAGGCTTCAAGGAGTCTTGGTTCAGGTTGGTAACACTTCCGAACCTTCCATGGCTTAGACTCTTCAGCAATCAACCTCTATAACCTGAAGAGCAGTTAATTCAGCTGTGGGAAAACAGCCTGGATTTCTAAGATGTGTAATTCCCAAGTAATGAAACCAGGAATCCTTACCTAATAAGGAAAGAGAGGCAAAGGCATATTCAAAAAAGGATGAACACGGTTCAGTTTAAAATCAAACCAAATAAAACCAGAAAATTCTGAGTTGATTATTTTAAAATTTTCTATCCCATAAATATTATTCTTATTTTGAACTCTACAGTCAGGATTGAAAGCAAAAATCCTTAATTACTCATTTTATTTCTTTTCAGATACCCATGTTGACATTTTGCCCAGACTTAGTGTAAACTGTAATAATAAAAAAATATTTCACAGTAAAATATTAGTAGAGGCTGAAAACACAATGTAAAAAGTAAGTTATTACATCACAATGTAATCATAATGATTGCTATTCTATATAATGAATTTGAATATAAGCAAGTTGGGTATTTAATTCTACTTTGCAGACTCTGCCTTTTTTTTTTTTGACAAGTGGTGATTAAGGATAGAAGAATTGCTTCTGTAGTTAGAAATTGCAAATTTTTAAAGTAGGATGAGTAAGTTACATAAAGCCTAGTAATAAACTGATTCTTTTAATTAGTTAATACATACATGGCACTGTGTTTCTCAGGCAGACAGGAAAACCAAATATGAACAGATACAGAAGGACATTGAGATGTCACCTGGAATCAGAGTGAATCCTTTGCCCTCTGTGAAAAAGCCCAGTCTGAGAAATGGCCATACAAGCACTCCACAGGCACAGCTGTTTCCTCCAGTTTGCATTACATGGTAACCAGAGTTTTGGTGAGAAGACAGAGAATTGCATTAAATGTTTATAAGGCACAGATCCACACTTAAGAGAACAAAGTAGTGATTCTTCTCTGACACATGATTATACTTTCGGTCCATGAATGCTTGAGCAAGTGACTGTAAATTTTACCTATTGAAATGAAATGTTTTAACCAGAAGCATTTTGCTTCAAGAAAAAGTCTCTAAAATCAGTTCTCAGAATTGCATGGTTAAAAACTCATTCATGTGCTAGAGAACATTCAATCCATTCTAACTTATCTTCCAGCAAGACTATGAGATAAAGATAGGGGGAATTTAGAGCTAATAGAGAAATACAAACAATAGTCTAAAAACCATGACAGAAAGGAACAACTTAGGGTTCAAACTGCAAGTTTAACTTTGCTGGGTTATCTCAAAGGTAAAAAGGTAAGCAAAGACAAATGACCCAGGTTCTCTAAACAGAATGAGGCAACTGAAGTCTTCCAAATACATTATTCTGCACATTGCCACCTTCTGAGTCAGTGACTAGAGAACAGAGAAATATAAGGGAACAAACAGCATCAGTTAGGACTGTATGCCTGAGCTCAGGTAACATACTTTCTTTACAACTGCCTGCTGAAAGAGAAATTCTGCAGCTGGAGAGAGGCTGCTCTAGGTTCTTTAATGCTGCAGGTCAGCATGCACCTCCAGGAGTACAGACATATACAGGTATATTCATGAAGGAGATCAGCTTTAGCCATTATTATTCCGTTAGATTCGGACTCAGCACTCTTGAATATAAAGGGCTTGAGAAAATTGCAGCAAGAAAGAAACCTCATTTCATCACCTGGAGTAGATGTGAAAACAATGAAACCAAATATATGCTGACAGAATGTTCTTTTACATTTCCTTTCAGCTCTCCTTTCACAAAAGGAAGTAAATATCACACTGCTAGCCATGCTATTACTCTTACATTAGTTAATATTTCCAATTTCTCAAAATTCTCAGTAAAGGTGACTATAAGACCACGCTGTCCTGATATCCTAGAGAAACTACTGTGCAGGCTGAAAAATAGTTCAGCCACATATGGGTCAAAATTTATTTAAGGTCTGTTTTTTTATATCTTCCTGGCATCTGAATTATCCTTTAAAAACCTACAACTCATGTGGGTTGTGCACAAGCACAACTTAGCAAACAGCTAATTAAAAACATGTGGTAGAAAACTGTGTCTTTATCAAAGATAATACACTGAGAATGGCTAAGTCTGAGTGTCAGTAAATCAATGATTCATCTATCATTGTCCTGGACAATATCATATGCTCCTGAGAAGAATCATAGATGTTGACTAATTTGACGACAAACACTATATTAAACAAATGCCATATTAAAAGCAGAAAGCATTACAAAAACTACAATACAGTCTAGTTTGTGGATTTTTTTTCTGAAGAAGTGGCAGTTAAGAAAAGTTAATCTGTTTTCAGCATCATGCACTTCCATGATTTGAGGTAAAATGGGTAGAGTGCTGAAATACATTTCTAGTGTCCTGTTAAACCTGGCACAGACACTTCCCATTTTCTAGATATGGCAGCTAAATGATTTACTAAGATTTATGGACTGAACTGTACATTTATTTTTTACATTTGCATATATGTCAGGTACTTATCTGTGTAAGATCTTCCTCCTTTAACAGTTGCCACCTTTAACCTGGAAATCAACTTAAAATCTACAGCTGATAGTTCCAAAAGAGTACATTGCTCAGTTAAATCTCCTTTTAGGACATACAGGGTGATTTTATCTCAATTTCTTAAAATAAATAGTCAGGGAGGATAAATAACTTGCATAATGTCATAAAGAAAAGACAATTCTTCCGTGCAACATACCACCATGGGGCATGATCCCATGAATAAATGTAGTCCACACATTTGGACTGTATAATTGAATGCATACAGTAAGACAGATCAACAAAATATATGTGACATGAGGTTCGGAGTAGCACATTGACATCTCTCCCATTGTGATATAACAACTGGAATAAGAGATTCTTCAGCTGAAAGTAAATCTTGACATTGTTTTCTCTTCTTACCTAGCAGCAAAAGTGTATTTTGATATACTTCTATCATGTTTTACATTTAGACTCATAGAACCATAGAATGGTTTGGGTTGGAAGGGAGCTTTAAAGGTCGTCTAGTCCAACCCACCTGCAAGCAGCAGGGACGTTTCCAACCAGATCAGGTTGCTCAGAGCCTCATCCAACCTGGCCTTGAATGTTTCCAGGGATGGGGCATCCACCACCTCTCTGGGCAACCTGTTCCAGTGCCTCACCACTCTCACAGTATTTTTTTTTTTTTTTCTTATGTCCAGTCTGAATCTACCTCCCTCTATTTTAAAAACATTATTCCTCATCCTATGACAACAGGTCCTGACAAAGAGTTTCTCCCTGTTTTTCCTGTAGGCCCCCTTGAGGTACTGGAAGACCGCTATCAGGTCTCCCCAGAGCCTCCTCTTTTCCAGGCTGAACAGCCCAAACTCTCTCAGCCTGCCCTCACAGGAGAGGTGCTCCAGCCCTCTCATCGTCTTTGTGGCCTCCTCTGGACTTGTTCCAACTGGTCCATGTCCTTCTTATGTTGGGGGCTCCAGAGCTGGATGCAGTACTCCAGGTGAGGTCTCACAAGAGCAGAGTAGAGGGGCAGAATCTCCTCCCTCGATGTGCTGGCCACGCTTCTTTTGATGCAGCCCAGGATGCGGTTGGCTTTCTGGGCTGCAAGCACACATTGCCAGCTCATGTTGAGCTTCTCATCAACTAATACTCCTAAGTCCTTCTCTGCAAGGCTGCTCTCAATCCATTCTCCACCCAGCCTGGACGATGCAGGATGGACTCTTTCTCTTTAGGGGCTAAAATGCCTTTATACATAATATTCTAAGAGTTTCATGCTATTTTATGTATGCAATGACCCACAAAATACTACACACTACTCTCACCTTCAGCTACTGAACCTGGATACCAAGAAGGCTGAAAGTTTTCAGACCTGGGCTTCTCAAGTTATGTCTATATTGCCATGATGCATGAACTCATATGAAAATGTACGACTGCACACCTTTGTTTTCAGCAACTGAGATGAGAATTGTGCAATGAGGCTGCAAATTAATAGAAATCTACATGATTAAATACTTAAAAGGTGAAATGCTATGCTATGATTTAAATGATGGAAAAAAATAGTTATGAAATTATTAAATTTACCTTTATTTTAAAACTTGAAAATAACAGGAGACCAAATTATTATAGTTGTAGCTCATAAGGAACTTTTGCCAAAAGAAAATAATTTTGTAAATGTATTTTCTGTAATGAAACAAGATTTTAGCCATTTCGAAAAAAGTCAGTGGAGAGCTACAGCTCACCATATCATCTACCAAAAAATATAAGCTGGAGAAGAAAAAAGACTACATCTCCGTAGGAAATGAACTTGCAACCTGATGGTCATAAGGGAGATATGTCAGTTAATTAAATAGCACAATTGGCAAATACATGGGTTAATTTGTGAGAATGTACAAATCCTCACTCTGAAAGCTAATTTGCTTCATAAGCAATCATGTGAAAGATAAGGCAATCATTTTGTCACTGTTATATAAACAGACATTATATTCTAACCCAGAGCATCTGCTAATCAATTACATAGTCTACCAATATAAATAGTTTCTCTCCAGTAAAATTCAGTAATTATTTATTTATTTATTTATTTATTATAAAAAGATCTGAGAAGTAAGGAAAACTTACAAGCACAACCTTTACCATAGACAAGACTGTCCAAAACTGATCTGGTATACTCTTACTACAGATTTTCAGGAAGAATTTTGTCAGAATTACAAATTACTGAGTTGTAATACCACAAGCTTTTCCCATTACAATAGCAGATCTTTGGTATGCAACTAAGTAATTATGTATATTTACATCACAGAGAACTAATAGATACAGCAACAAACAACATCAAACAAGATGAGCCTGTAAAAGCAAAGAATTAGTTGGGGTTTTTTTCATTTCTGGAAAACAGTAATACCTTTAACAATTAGAAATATTGCTAAAAATTTGAGTAATTATGCTGCACAAGGCTTTTTAAGTCTATTTGATCAAAAAAAAAGCAAGACTACTTTTTGATTTGATAACCTCTATTTGCTTGTACAAATGCCTTCCATTATTTATTAGAATCATAGAATCTTAAGGCTGGAAGAGACCTCCAAGATCAAGTCCAACTATCAACCTAACACCACCATGCCTACTAAATCATGTCCTGGAGTGCCACATCTGCACGTTCTTTGAACACTGCCAGGGATGGTGACTTCCTTGGGAAGACTGTTCCAATGTTTGACCACTCTTTCAGTAAAGAAGTGTTTCCTACTATCCAACCTAAACCTTCCCTGCCACAACTTGAGGCCATTCCCTCTCATCCTATCACAAGTTATCTGGGAGAAGAGACCAACACCCACCTCCCTACAGCCTCCTTTCAGGTAGTTGTAGAGAGCAATGAGGTCTCCCCTCAGCCTCCTCTTCTCCAGACTAAACAATCCCAGTTCCCTCAGCCACTCCTCATAAGACTTGTGCTCCAGACCCAATAATTGAGCACTTCTGCCAACACTTCTCATTTCTTATCATATTTCTTAATAGTTTTTTCCTTTTTTTTTTTTTATTTTTCCAAAAATGAGCAATATATGAACACACTTAGAAAAATCATGGCCTAGAAATGTAAATCAGTATTTTCAGATTTTTAATGCCATTGGAAATTCCTGGAGATTTCTGCAGCACTCATTTTGCATGTACTAATGTACTACTCACTATCTTCGTTATAACTACCTGCACAGCTAGTCATTTTCTAGAGTTAAAAGGCACTGTAGCAGACTGTGGTCTTCTGCATGTTGGAAACACTACAGAAAAGTTACCAGCAGAAAATAACCCTCTGTGTTTCCTTATGTACTTACCGACATATTTACAAAAATCTTATGTGTTCATGCAAAACAGGCACAGTGGTTTTTTATGGCTAATAATGATATGAAAAATGTGAGGATTTTGAATAGCTGCATATTTTACAAATAACTAAAAGGACAGAATGAGCATATATTTTATATAGGTTTCTGTAGGAGACTTCTGTGTATGGATTACTTCTTGCAAAAAGCAGAGTTTTAGAAAACATATATTTATTTGCACTTGGGGGCCATGGTATTGCAGAGAAAAAGTAGGACAATCTACCACTATGTTTAGATGCAGATACTTAACAAATCCTTCTACCTGTATAATTACAGAGATCCACCCTGTATTTCCACAGCCCTTCATTAATACCTTCCTGGTTTTCAGGTGCATAGAATGGAAATCAGCAGCCCTATCAGTATCCATTCCTGCTTTCTGCTTCTTAGCAGAACAGATGCTGCTTCCTGATGAAGCTGGTTCATTCTGCAGAAAAGGGAAAAACTGAATGCACTGCAGTCAGCCAAAGAAAATAAAACAACGTCATCCAAGATCAGAAATGAAGAAGGTAGCTTAATCTACCATTTGTGCTCCAAAGATAGTGTTAGTTTTCTCTGTAAAATATACAAGTAATCTTCAGGGCTGTGAAACTTCTCATATTCCTTTGGAATATCCTCTTTGAAACTTTCAGCCCCTCACTTTGACAACCAGAAAGGACGATGGGTAAGGAACTGGCCTGGGAAACAGGAATACGTGGAACAAGGGGTACAGATCCTGGTGCATGTTCTGAATTAAGGAGGAGGTGGATGGTTGCAATTGTAATGACTCCAGAAAATTGGCACGTTGTTTTATATTTTTTGTACACCCTGATGCAGAATTCAAACCTGAGGCACTTGTGGGAATCCATAAAGGCTGAGGCCCTAAAGGAACTTCACTCTGAGAAACTGATGTGCCCACAGAGGTAAGACATGCCCAGAATTAGGCAGCCATTGGACAAGAGGTTTGGGAACAAGTTTCAGACTGAGGTGACTGAACTGCACACAAGTCTTCATTTCACATGAGCCTCTCTTTAGATCCAAGCCAAAATTGTTAGCTTTTTAAGAAAATACTGCTACGAAAGAGATGGCAAAGACAAAGGTAGCACTTCTTTCAGCCTAGCTATATAAAGAGCATGAAAAAAAACCCCTAATTTCCTTCTTTGTGTTGTCTTCCAAAATAACAGAAAACTATAGGTAATATCCTTTGGGACCATATTAATTCTCCTGTGGGATTTTTCTCTGCAGAAAGCATTCTTTAAAACGTATCGACAAAGAAGTATGAACTGCATTTAAGGACATTACTCTACTTAATTACCATTTCTCTGACATTTCAGAGACTCCATAAAGCTAAGGGAAAAAATAAGTTTCATTAAAAATGTTATAAAAAGTAAAATTGCATAGCAGGATGCAGCAGACCAAAAGCATATTAAAGAAAGTACGTCCTTTACAACCAGTTGAAGTTCAGCTAAGGCAATGCCTCTGGTGTAGCCTGCATAAAGGATTCCACGTACCAGCCACAACTGCAGCAGAGAAAGCAGATCAATCCATCTTCATTTTATATTAAGAAACTGGACTCCAGGAGAACGCCTGACCCATTGTTCAATACTCAGCTGAGGCACACTTACCTCCAATCAGTTTCTTTTCACGAGGATTGAGTTTTTCCTTAAAGGTAGCCAGGATTTTTTTGTCTGCATTACCATAACCAAAAGGCTACTGGAACCACAGGGACAGTGCACAATCCAGCTGCCAAACCCAACATGCTGGAGTAATGAAACTCACCGCATGTGCACTGTGGAGTCTGCTACAACATGTATTTTTCACAGACATCTGTACAAACACGCGTTACTTTGTGCTGGTCTTGGGATGCAAGGGCGCATCTCAGTTGTTACTGCCTACCTGATGCAATGGTATTTAAATCATACCACACGGCATTCTCCATATGTCCCCTCCCTGCACGCTCACTGTGTAATCTTTTGCCATCCCTTAACATCTCAGTAAACCTGGAGCAGTTTAGGTTCACCAAGAGACAGAAAAACAAGAAATAAAGCACTAATTCTTAACTATTCCCTCTACTGTGTTTGAAAAGCTATCAATGGATGTGTGATACTACAAATTCAACTTTTGAAGCCTCGTGCTCTTCTCCTGTCAGATCACTTTTTTAAGAGGAAGACAACTACTTGACAAAGTTTTACCTATTTTATAAGAAAAATCAAAAGCTAAGCCAGTTCTGGATAAGCAAAAGCACATTTAATCACAGAATTTAAGAAAATAACAATATGCAGTGGGGACAACTTCAAAGGATTGTCTGGGAGGAAATAGAGAGCTGGAAAATACTGCAAGTAATTGCAAATTCCATTATGTGTCCACTTTATCGAAAAAAAAAACAAACCTGCAAAATAACATCTAAAATGGTAACTCAGCTAACTTAAGAAAAATTGATGGTAATAGTGTAACAGTTTTGCAGACAATGCAGATGGGATTTAGGATCCTACTTCTGCTGGAGTGCCCTAAGATCTTTCCTGTATCAGAAGTAACTAATTCAAGGTCATGGCCATGGTGTAAGTTCCACAACTCACATCAACCTGTCCTGCCTCATTTATCGTTACCTAAAAAAACGAAGTAGAAATTTCTCATGTTTCCTTGAGACTCCATATAGCTGTAAAGCTACTTGATGCTCCTTGTGAGTTTCTTTATTTGAAAGATGCCGATATGTGTCCCAGCCTTATGATCAGACCACTACCAAGCATGCCTCCTTATGAGAACAGCATGCAGGAGTATGTTGTGACATGAGAGTCAGGACTTAACATCAGACCAGAAACTCTTTGAGATGAGGAAGGGTGTCAAAAAGGGAGAGAGTAACTTAAAGAATAAGAACCATCACAATTAAGAAAGACCCAAGAATCAATGGCAAGAAAGACAGAAACTTTAATGCTACGTATTTTCCACAATGTCCAGAAATTGATTTTCCTTCCACTTCTGTTTCAATCTATTCTTCTGCCTCCCCTCACCAAACTCTTACTGACTGTGAAAATAACATATGAAATTGCTGATTACTCTAGACACTTCTTAATTCAGATTTGAAGAAAAGTTTCCTTTTCTTTCTTAATCTCCATCACAGCACTGAAAGCATTACATTGCTGTTTCTTACGCAGCCATTTGTATCTAATTTTTAATCTAAAATGCATATGGAACTTTATTTATGCATAAGCATGATTGGTTAAAACGGAAACCAAAAGAGAAGCAAACAAACAACAAAAAAGCTTGCTTTTCCCCTGCCTTCCTCCTGCTGCTACTATTTACACAGTATCTTAAGTTCCTAATAATTAAAAATCATGGTTCAGCTGCCTCTCCCCCTGAGATTAATTTACAAGCAAGTAAACCTTCTGTGCTTTCTAGCTATTAAGTTTAAGAAGACACACAGAACACTTTTTAAATTTATTTCTGTATTTATGCTTTTAATTTGTCCTTTTTTTTTTATTTTTTTAAAAGAAAAATAAGAGTCTGGGGAGATCCCTGCTGACTGGAAGCTAGCTAATGTTATTCCAATTTACCCAAAGAGCATGAGGGTAGACCCAGGAAACTACAGACTTGTTAGTCTAACCTCAGTTCCTGAAAAAAATTATGGAGAAGGTCATACTGGGTACTATTGAAAAGCATTTAAAGAACAATGCAATCATCAGGCACAGTCAATATGGGTTCATAAAGCGAAAGTTTCAGTAACTGAAATCCTTCTATGATAAGGTCAACTGCCTAGTGGAAGGTGGTGGATGTAGTTTTTCTGGATTTTAGCAAGGCTTTTGATGCTGTCCCTCACAACATCCTTCTGGACAAGTTGTCCAACTGTGGGATGAGAGGGTTCATGGTGCGCTGTATGAAGAACTGGCTGAACGTCAGGGCTCAAAGTGTTGTGGTGAATGGAGCTACATCTGCCTGGTGACTGGTCACCAGCAGTGTTCCTCAGGGCTCAATTTTAGGGCCAGTTCTATTCAATATTTTTATCAATGATTGAGATGCAAGAGTTGAAGGCACCATTAGCAAGTTTGCTGATGATACCAAACTGAGAAGTGCTGTTGACTCTCCTGAGGGACAGGAGGCCTTGCAGAGGGATCTAGATAGATTGGAGAACTGGGCAATCATCAACGACACAAAATTTAACAAGTCCAAGTGCTGGATTCTGCACCTGGTGGGGTAACACTGGAAACAAGCATAAAGTGAGAAAGGAGTGGCTGGAGAGCAGCCCTGCAGAAAGGGAGCTGGGGTGCTGGTTGACTGCAGGCTCAGGATGAGTCAGCAGTGGCCCTGGCAGCCAAGAGGGCCAACGGCATCGTAGGGTGCATCCAGCACAGCACAACCAGCCGGTAAAAAGAGGTGACTGTGCCGCTGTGTTCAGGGATGGTGCAGCCTCACCTTGAGTGCTGTGTGCAGTTCTGGGCCCCACAATATAAGAAGGACATGAAGGTCCTTGAATGCGTCCAGAGCAGGGCAATACAGCTGGTGGAAGGGCTGGAAGGCATGTCCTACAGGGAATGGCTGATGACTCTGGGTTTGTCTAGTTTGGAGAAAAGGAGGCTGAGGGTGCCCTCACTGCTCTCTACAGCTTCCTGAGGAGGGGAAGAGGAGAGGGAGCTGCTGAGCTCTTCTCCCTGGAATCCATGTTCCAATGGTTCCAGGTTGTGCCAGAGGAGGTTCAGACTTGACATTACGAAGCATTTCTTTACCGAGAGGGTGGTCAAACACTGGAACAGGCTTCCTAGAGAGGTGGTCGATGCCCCATGCCTGTCAGTGTTTAAGAGATATTTGGACAATGCCCTTAATAACATGCTTTATCTTTTGGTCAGCCCTGATAGGCTCTGGCAGTTGGTCTGGATGATAATTGCAGGTCTCTTCCAGCTGAACTACTCTCTTCTTTTCAAAGCTCATGCCTCACCGAATCCAGATGCTGGGATCAAGGGAAAACATAAAATCTCTCTATAAATCATGACAGTCAGGAACAACAAAGCCATGAAAAGGACATAAAAAATTATGTGACAGTATTTCTTTCTTATTTTGGACAACTAGAAAATAACAGCCAACGTTTAGGACTAGTCAGTAGTATGTCTACTGCCTTGAGAGCTAACAACCCTTTCCTATAGATGCAGCCCCCACAGAAAAGCAGCCATTGCCTATTCTTCATCTGTCTGCTCTCGAGAAGAGGTTCTTCTTTCATGCCTGAGACCCCTTTATCATTCTGCACTTCTAAAGCAAAAGAGCACCATTACAATACATTACTGTAGTCTTTTATATACAAATGCATTGACACACAGAATCCATTTCTAACCAGCCTAAGTGAAAAACAACTGGTATTTACAGCTTATTAAGACTGGATTTGTATAATGGAAGACAGCATCTAAAATGTATTTTATTTCCTGATGCTCTCGACAAGAGTATTCTTCTTAGATAATTTTACTATTGAAGTTATTTCTGCTGCATTTCAAACACAGCAAACATGTCTCTTTCCAGTCATTCACCTTCTTCACACACATAGACTATAGCATCTAGGGTCCCTCCATTTTTCTGGAAGCCTGAATTTGGTTATTAGATCAACAGCACAGATTTCTCCAGCTGGATTAAAAAAGCAGTACATCACACTTACATGGGAGCAGCAGAACTACTCTTCTACAAAAGATTAATGGAAAAGCTGTCATCCAGCACAAAACAGACACATTTTACAGTGCTGTTCTGACCATGGTGTAACAACACAGCCAAGGGACGCAAATGCTGCAGAGGAAAGGAGAAAAGGTGCTGCTAAAAGTCTGCCTTGAGATGCAGCATTAGCTGAGAGGAAGCAGGGAGCAGTGTGGACAGAAGGTTTAACCCAGAGATATATTACTACGATAAATATTAACAGAAGCAATAATCATAGGCTCATTGACTATCAGATTGAAGGAAAAAAAAAAAAAAGCATCTCTAGCCACACTTGTCTTTCTTAATAGCAAAAACCCAGAAGAAAGTTCATGCATTGGTGGTTATCTATGAATCCTGTCTCTACAGCGTGTGCCTCCAGAAAACACAGTAGAACTGATTACAAAACAATGGTTATCATCCCAGGAAAAATATTCTTCATTAAGCATTACCTTAATATTTCTATACCTTACAAAATATTGATGCACTACAAATTTTATTCCATTTAAGCAGAACTTTTTATAAAACATGGCATTTGTGTTTGCTAAGCAATAATTAATAATCAGTGATTGTGGTGAATCGTGTCTAAGTGCATTCCCATGAAATTTTACTGTGTATACATCATGCAGTTACTAATTAACTGGAATTGCAATTTTAATCTGCACAAACAAATATTCAATGCAAAACAATCCCTTGTGTGATCTACCTTTACCATGGTATTAACCAAGTTTGCCTCTGATAATGAAAAATGTTACTCACGTGAGCAAGGCAGCTAGTATGAGTATATCTAATGAAATACAGTAGAGGAAATCCAAGAACCTCCCACTATTTCTCCTTTCTGTTCTGTTTTCAGAAGTCTTATTGTGAGCACTGATTCATATTTGTGATGACCATCATTTATTTAAACAACACATAGATACAATATTCCTTATTCATTTCTGGATTTTGGGTTTTCATTCTGTCTGGATTTTTCTGTGTGTCAAAGGAAAGTATTCACCTGATGATGCAAACTCAGAAGTCCACCAAACATTTTTAAAGACCATTGCTTTATTTACATACTCCAACATCGTTAGAGAAAATACTTGTGAGATTATTATCTCCTAACACTGTTAAATTCCTAATTCTCCAACACATGGGAAACACCTTCCTAAAAGCTGATTGTTATTCACGTGAGTATTCCACAAAAAAAAAAGATCTTGCACGTTTGAATTTCCCTGAGATGTTGCCATTGAACTTAAAGGGATGAAGAACTTAACTCGAGGTCACAAGGCCCTTGTCTTCAAGTGACACATATACATGCCATTCAAGTGCTTTTTCTGAATACCAAAGTAGCCTGAAGAAGACATTAGTATGTATCTGTCTTGAAAACAGAGAACTCTGGGGCTGGATAGTCAAAATCTCTCCACAGTTAAGGAAGTCCTACTGATGCCCCGTTGACACGTGATGCAGCTGATGGCTGCTTCACAAAGCAGGCACACAGCAGCCAGCATTTAAAGACTACACGCGCAATCTCAGCTCTGACACCGGCTCTTTAGCAGCTGCAAAGTATCTAAAGATGAAATTTTAAAGACAGATTATTCAGACAGTATGTTAGAAAATATGTTCAAAGCTTGGCCAAGTAACAGGTTTTTATTTTATCTTGGTGTAATGTTATTTATCTTGCCTTTTGTTTTATCCTGAAAAAAAAAAAACACAGCAAAAGGGTAAAGACAGTAAGAAACAATGGCAGTGAAGTACCAAACAAAAAGGCATTTCCAGGTGAGTAGGCACTGATACCACATACATAGAGACCCACACATTTTGCACAGGTGATTTTCTACCAGTTTATCCAGTATAAGAAAGCACAGATATAAGAAAATAATGCTTTAGTGCTATTTTAAGTTCCCAAAATGAATCAGATTATTTTACTTCATCCTTAAAAAAGAAAGCATTTTAAGTATTTTAAGAGAGTATTTTTGATATAATAAAGGGCTTAAGTGCCCTGAAAGATGAGGGACATCACGCTCACTGCAGCTGGAATAACTCCATAGAGTCTAATATTTCTGTGTTCTAACTTAACAGAATTTTTGACCTGTACATTAGCGGAAATAAAAAGAGATCATCAACCCATACAGGACCATGAAAAAAATAAGAGCATGCTCACATTTCTAACTTTCTTCTTCTAATGATAGAATAGTTTGGGTTAAAATTTAAATGCCTCTGAATTGTCTACACAGCATCTTGTGTCCATTACTTACGCTTGTAGGCATTTTGTTATTTACAGCTAAAACTATCAACATTTCAAATTTTAAGTATTTTTCTGCTTTGAAAAGATTAATCTATATATGGTTTAAAAAAAATACTCAAAATGTAATTACTGCATTTTTTTTTATATTCCGTCAGATAAATTAATAAGTCAATTAAGCTTTCAGAATAAAGAAAACAAAGAAAAATATTCCAGATCCTGTACACTACAACAGAGTGGCATGAAGAAAATTATATTGATTACTTAGAGATCTAATATTCAGGAGGAAATGTGGGTTTCTCCTTATGGTAATAGACTGAGATTTACAAAACTCAAATTGAATTCACTGCTTTCTTTTTGTCCTCTCTTAGAATGTTATGCAATGCGTTCACTTATCTTCTCTACTTGCTACAGTCTCTTTTCTTTCCTTCAAGGTGTTCAGACTTTTAATTGCTAGAAAAATTGGCAATGGAGATGAACTATTTTACTGTGTGACTTCCATATGGCAGAACTGGAAAGTAAAAAATGTGTTCTCAGCTTGCATATACACGTCGGTGCTAAATGGTAGCATTCACCATCTTGCAGAAGTGGCTGGCATGGGAACTACCTGTTTGCCAAAAATATATTGTGTTTTCCACAGAAAATTTTCACAGACTGCATTTTAAATGTGGACAATAATCATGGCCTTTACACTGAAACAGATGCACATATGTAGAGTACTTCATAAGAATATGAAATCATAAGTCTGCTATGCTAATGCAGTTGGTTTGATCTCACCATATGACAAATAAGACTGCACGGAAATGTACCAGCTGTTGACTGGGGCTGAACCACCCCATGCATTTAAAGAAACTGACTGCAACCATAAACAAATACCCTTCCCCTCCCAACACAACAGATGAGATAATAGCGCTCTGTAATGTAATTTGCACTTTTTTTAGAGCAGAAACTGCAGGTTTTGTTGATTTCTAATTGTTACTCTTAAAACCTTGCTGACTGCCTTACACTACTTTATTGCCAGCCATTATTACTTCTGCCACGTTATCACCACCACAACCACGACTGTGTGACTTGCTTTCCAGCAGGTACTGCTCAGGTGGTAACACAGAGGTGGTCAGAGAAGATATCCCCCTCTACAAAGGGGCTGGGGCTCTGGTTTGCGTGGGTGCGTCCTGTGGGTACCTTCTGGATAGAAATCTCAGGTAGTAATTTCTATTATAAAATTTCTATCCACCACACCCTTCCCGCTTAGTAAATAAATTTAACTTTTAAAGTCACAGAATGATGTGGTTCTGCTCTTGTTCTTAACCCCACCTAAGTTCCCACATGACATCTGTCTGTGTCATATATAGTAATAAAAGAGAGTAAAAGATTTGCAGAGCCTGATGTTAGTGTTTCTGATGCATTTAAAACTACAGATACACTATTTCTTTTCCTGCTTCTAAAGCAGATAGAACACAATTTTCATCAGGCTCAGAAATACAGTGACAGAGAACTGACAGACTGTATGAAAAGATGTTTGCTCATTAAACAGAACAAACATATTACAGAACTTTGAAAAAGCCTTTATGGCTTTAAAAAAAAAAAGGGTCATTTGACATTTATTTTAGTCAAATGACTGTTTCTAGAAGAAACCAGTCTTCTGTTTGAGTATATTTTTGATAGGATGGAACATCATTGCTGCTGCTTTTTGTATCTCACCACAGTGAGCCTTCCTCTAGGTCCTCTGAGAAAAATTACTTTCATAGAAATTTAGTAAGCTAAAATCTCTACTAAGAAATGGGAAGTTCTCTTTCATTTTACTCTTCACTTTCAGTATCAAAACTTATCAGCAAATTCCAAACTTCTACAACTTAGTTGCACAATTAAAAATTAAATGTGGCTGCATGTATAAAATAGTAAGTCTACAAAAAAATCATAAGTCCACAAAGTGAGGAAATGCATGCATATGTGCCTATCACACCACTGAACAGAACTAGCAGAGCTCAATATGGTTTGAGTAGAGTGTAGAGTTGCTTTCAAGTTAACACTTTGAAAGGGTACTTATAATTTTTGAGACAGATGGAAAAAAAGTAGTGGGATACACAGAAATACATTTAAAGAAAGAGTATCATTTTAGTATATATATGACAGAGTTGGGTTAACAGAATTTAAGACTAAAAGATTAAAGACTGTATTTTGTTCAGCCAAACCCATGGACTCAAGAATACAAAACAAATGCATAGGTTCTGATTTAGGTAACAACCATAAAATGGATATAGTTACATTATAAGCTACATACCATCAAATCACAACACACTGTTGAAGAATGGCTTAGAGAAAAGGGTCATGGGACAGACTTTACAGAGCATTTGTACGAGCAGAGCCTTCTCTGAAGGCCTGGCTTGACACAAGTAAGATCAAAACTGTTGAGATTACAGCACCTCAGCAAAACAGTCAAGGACACAGTGCCTTTGAAGTAGAGTCGTAAACAAGTTTGAATGTCTGCTGTTAAGCCGCGATAGCCACAGGCAGGAGGATCTTTCAAATGTAGCTCCTAGAGCTTTAGCCAATCGTTTAACACTAATTCAAATGTAACACTTAGAGCCTGAGTTAATTGCTTAACACTAATTCAAATGTAACCCTTAGAGCTTGAGCCAATTGTTTAACACTAATTCAAAGGTAGCCCTTAGAGTTTGAGCCAATCACTTAATGCCAAGTATGTATAAACTAACTCCACAAGTATAAGTATCTGCACCCTGGACCAATAAAGTGAACTACGCTTATAACTCATATTGGGTTGCTGTCGTACGTTCCTCCGCCGCTCGCACACACTACTTAGGGAACTCAGGGAACTGGAATTTCTCTATGTAAGTGGAAGTTTTAACTGGGTATGTTTCACTACCAGAAAAAAATTCAGGATACTAGCATCAGGCAAAAGTTGAAAACTATTAAAGAATAATATAAAAAGTAATTGCTCTTAATATATATAGTTTATATCTTTCAGCCCACTTGCTGTGAACAGGTGTGGTGGTGCAACACCCCCACCTCCTGAGTCACTCGGTGCTTGGTGCGATTCTTCCGCTCCTGGGCCTTGGACCAGCCGAGGGTGAGTCAGGAACGGACTGTGAAGGCCGTGAACTCAAGCATTAAGGTACTCCCTTAACACACCTGGCTCCTCTTTTCCCCAGTACTGGAAACAATGGAAACAGTAAGAGCAGTCAATAATCTCCCAATTACAACCCAGTACATCTTGGCTTGGGTCAGAACACAGGTGAGTGATACCATAAATAACTACTGGAATGCACCAGAATACTACATCGTCTGAGTTGGGCTGAAATGGAAAAATACCTGACAAAAGTCAACTATCTCAGGACCTACAAACAGTGACCCTAAGTGAGACCCACTGAGTTCTCCTGGATCGCAGCTGGCTGTGACCAGCATCTCCTCTGAGTTGGGACACCTCTCAGGCACAGCCTCCTTAGGCTGTGACCAAAGAGGGTTAAGGATCGTCTGCCAGCAAAGTCGATGAAAGGCCAGTGTGAAGTTCGACTTCTCAAGGCTCAATTACCACACGCTGAGCAATGCAGATGCATTGTGAGTATTTACTCTAAACTCGAGAAGGAAGGGAACTTTTAACTATAGGCTAGTCTCCTCTATATACATATATTTCACTGGATCGAAACATTTCTGTGTTTGTGTGTTTTGTGTTTATACATACATACATATATAATTATGTAAGGGTATCCTGTGGTAAGTTAGTGTGAAACTGGTCATTCTCAAATCTGTAATTAAGTCACTGTTTTAATTATAATATATTTCACTAAATCACTTTGTTAATCTAAATAGGGCAATGATTAAGTGCTGCTAAATTCACCTTTTGATCTACTTCACACCATTAACAAATCCTAAATTGCTCCTAAATCATAACTATGTGAAGTATTTCATCCACAACAACAGAGATTCACATGGATAAATACATATATATGGGATATATCCACATATGTATATAATCCCTTTATATTACTAATACTTTGGGGAAAATATATACATATATATATATGTTTGTGTGTCTGTGTGTGTATATATATATATATGTTTGTGTGTGTGTGTGCGTACATATATATATAGCTACGCATAATAAACACTATAGTCAAGGATTTTATCCAGAGTAATAATAAAAAGGGAATTTTTATTTCAACTATTGATAGTAGATGCATTTGCCTCCATGTTAACTTCTGAACTCCTGTTCTTTTCCAGTAAGAAATTCTTGAGTTCCCCCAGGGCATTTCTTTAGACAACATGTATATTTTTTTCTGCATGGAGTCTTACTGACTACACTCAACCCAGCACTTAACCCACAATATTGAATCTTACGATAGATTTCAGCAGGGCTAGATTGGCATCCTTGTTTTTCAATATTCTTGGCTATATAACGGAAATAAAGATGTCTCGTTAAACAAAATATCCTGACACTTTCTGAAATCAATGACCCTATTGACTAAGTAAATGATAAATCATAAACAGTATAATTTGCCTTAGTGAGTATTATTCAGGAAGACTGAAGGTCTATTCTAAAGTTAGCAGTAAATACAGTGGGAAAAGAACCTGCCAGAAATATTGTGAAAATCAGTACCTTGTTATTACAATTAAGAGTGATTGTTACATTTTCAATCACAAACATTTACATTAAATTACCACTTGCAGAGTTATTTCTATTACTTCAAGGAATTTCCAGATATTAACAAAGTAATGAACTTTATATGAATATATCAAACCATTGCATTAATAAGTACAGACACATTACCTGACATTGTTTAAAAAATAAAGGCATAACTGAAAAAACACCATACTACCTCTATCAATGCTGTAGTTCTCACAGTTAAATACTCTTACATTGTACAAATTTAGATGCCACATATTTTGACAGCTCAGAGATTCTGCTTTTCCTGAAAAGGCAAAGCAACTGAACTGCTTCTTCCATCATTACTATATTTTACTGTCACCAAGATCTTACAGCAACTCACATTTCTTTTCAGTTCTCCGCTCCAATAAACTACAGGCACTGTTTCACAATCTCTGGTAGGTACCAGGCTTTGAGCTCTGCTAGTTAAGCTAGACACATTAGAAGATTTTTCCTTACACATCACCGTCTCAAATACTACAGGACAAATAAAAAGCCCAAAATGAACCGACCATTTGAGATTCTTTTCTTGCGGAGTTGTGTGGCTCACACCTCAAAAAATGCCGGAGGCAGTGATACTCAGGTGGACACAAATCCTTTGGCTTCACAACCAGCATGAGTAGCAGGTCACTGTGCCTTGGCATGTGGACGCAATGCCTGGCAGAATTTAGCTCTCTATTGGAACTGACACATCAAAAAAAAGCTGTAACATGTATATATTAAAGTGTCATCTGCCAACACCACCAAAAAAGTAATGTTCTTGCATTTCCCAAAAGATTCTCTTCTTTTGTCTGTAAAAAGTCAACAGGAACTACATTGTTTAACTGCTCTGAGTCTGGTCTGGAATGATCTCTGAAACGACATCCTTCTACACAATTTAGATGAAAACAGCAAGAGTCCACTAGCCCTGGTGCCTCAGGTGCTACAACTCAATCTTTCTGTTTGTTCATTCTGCCCTCATGTCCTCTGTGCTTTTCTGCTACGGAGTTTTTTTGTGTGTGTGCTTGTGTCACTACTTTCTATCAAAAGAGCAGGTTGGGGGTTTGGGCTCTTTTCGTTGGTTTTGGGTTTTGCTTGTTGTCTTGTGAGTAAGTACAAACCTGGAGGTTTCAGGAAGATAGTGCTGTCACTCATTAGGAAATCATGTCATGCAAAGATCAGTGTTCGAAGGACAGAGCATCTTGCTCAGCACTATTCTAGCTCCATGCTATAAAGCAGAGTGAATTTAACAAGAGACCACTCAGCTGTTAGAGACTTCTCTGCACACACAGACATAAACTGTTTTGCTCTATCCCACCGTACATGAAAGAAGAAACAACAAGCAATAATGAAACTGACATAATGAAATCTGAAGAGAGGAAAGTAAACTACACAACAAACATGCTGTGGTCAGGCTGTAATATCATGATCCCAATAAAATTAGGTACAGCAACAGCCGCTGTACCTTTTCAAACATTAAAACTTAACTGCTAAATAATTTTCCTTCTGCATGCATCAAAAACCCTTCCTCCCCAAAAAAATGTAAACCAGATTTTAAAACAAAAAAAAAAAGATACAAAATTATAATTCGACTTACAAAAAAAAAAGAATTCACAGGTATTTACATTAGTGGACTGATCTGAAGAAATTTATCTCTTTCATATTCCTCTTCTGCAAGTAGAAATTTTACTGATGAACAAAGGCAGTAGCTTGCATAATTACACTAAGAATGTTACCCTGTGCAATGGATGAGATTCTGATTAGAGACACTGCACACAGGAAACTCAGTGCATCTGACAAGGATTAGACCGTAGAGTCCACAGGGCTAAACAGACAAATATACACAGTAGGACAGGATGACTTTTCAATTTCAATTTTTAACTCAGATGTTGCCTAGCCCGTGAAAATAAATAAATAAATAAATAGGTTTATTTCAGACCCTCAGCTTGCCTTGAAGCTGTAACAGCTGCCAGCCTTTTGACTTTAAGTGCATTGGAAATCTTAGCCTTTCCCTCGGAGGATGGCAAGTGGCTGCAGCACAACGTATGCTGCAGAAGTAGATAACAGTTTTATAATACCACAGTCCTGATATTGGGCTGCCATCTTCCTCAGAACTACCAGTTCTCCCCAGAGAATTTTTTTATTTAGAACAATGAGATAGAGTCTATAGAGCTTGACTTCCAATGAACTGAAACAATACTGATCATTTCTATGATCATTCAGAATTAATCAACGCAGCTCAGTTCTGAATATCAAATATCCAGTACTTGCAGTGACACATCTGCAATGAATGCAGGTTAGAAATCTTTATTTACAAAGCAAACTAAGGACAAAGTAACACGGGAAGTTGAGATCACAGAAGGAAAAAAAAAAATCTCATTAATATAGAATAAAAACACTACATCCATTTTCTCAGAAAAAGACAAGGAACAGCACACAGACATTAGAAGACTGCTGATTTACAGTGCAAGCATGCTACAACATACGTGTGGATTCCACACACACTGATGGAAATCACAACATATTAAAACCAGCATCTCGTAACTGCCAATTTTTTTAAGGCCTCTTTGGTGGGTTGACCTTGGCTAGCTGCCATTTTACTGATGAACCAAGTGCCCATATGCCCACCCAGCTGCTCTACCACTCCCTCTCCTCAATGGGACACAGGAAGAAAATACAATAGAAAAGCTGACGGGTGGAGAGAACTACAGAGAGATCACTTACCAGTTACCGTTAAGGGCAGAACAGACTTGACTTGGGAAAATTAATTCAATTTATTGCCAATAAATAACAAAGCAGGATAGTGAGAAATAAGAGCCAAACTAAAAACACCTTTTCCCCACTTCTCCCTTCCTCCTGGGCTCCATTTCATTCCCAGCTCTTCTACCTCCCGCCCTGAGCAGCGCAGGGGGATGGGGAACAGGGACTGTGGTCAGCTCGTAACACTTTGTCTCTGCCGCTCCTTCCTCCTCACGCTCTTTCCCAGCGTGGGGTCCTTCCCACGGCAGACAGTCCTCTATGAACCAAACTGCTCCAGCCCGGGTCTCTTCCACGGGGTGCAGTCCTACAGGAACAGACTGTTCCAGCACGGGTCCTCCACAGGGTCACAGGTTCTGCCAGAAAACCTGCTCCAGCATGGACCCCTCTGCATGGGCTGCAGCCTCCTCAGGGTATGTGCACCTCCTCCAGCGTGGGGTCCTCCCCGGGCTGCAGGTGGATCTCTGCTTCTGCGTGGGCCTCCATGGGCTGCAGGGGCACAGCCGGCCTCACCATGGGCTGGACCATGGGCTGCAGGGGAATCTCTGCTCCAGCACCTGGAGCACCTCCTCCTCTCCTTCCTCACTGACCTGTGGCTCCTCTCACATCTGTCTGGAACAGGTTCCATCCAACACAGGGACAGCTCCTGGTGTCTTCTCACTGAAGCCACCTTTGCAGCTCCTCACTACCAAAACCTTGCCACATAAACCCAATACACTCTCAAAACAGAAATTCTTCTGGCAGTAGATAACCTTGAATCTATTCAGTGATACACAGCGTGATTCTGTAAATACTAAAAAACACATCAGCAGGAACATGCCTTTAAAAAATTGCTGCTCGTATGCGCAAAGGAAAGCCGTGCTTAAAAGTCTGCAGAAGTGGTGTTTCCACTGCAACAAAACCATAAAGTGATACTGTGCTTTTGAAATGCAGAACAGCAGCAGCTCTGAGAGCAAATACAACTGCTAATACTAGCTATAGCAGAAAACAGATTATGTACAGGAAGTATCATTTAAACATAATTATTTAACTATCCCAAAATGACATTGCTACTCTGTGCTCTCAGGGAAATAGAGAATAGACGGTTACATCTCCTTACCACCCAGTAGCCCTAGCAACACCTACCCACCTAGTTTCACCTATGTTCATCTACCCACCAGATGTTGTGATGGATCTAGTAAGGTATTCTCAGCCACTCTCTCCCAACAGTTCTATGGTTTCTACATTGACATAAGTTTCAACAGAAAAGAAAAACTAGGAAAAGAAGATGTTATTGAGATTTAACCCAGGCCAAAAAAAAAAAAAAAAAGTTAAAAAAGTTCCAAAATTAAGCTTAGACCCAGAAATATGATCCGCTTTTTAAGTGCCACATTTTCTAGAATGGCCAACTGACTAATGCATACACACACGCTGGCACACGCAGACACAAACACAGACACTCAACACCTACACTCTTCAAGGAGCTATCCTGGCCATGTCCAACTATCACATTGTGAGGAGATATTAAGAGAAAGGACAGGAGGAGGCGCTATGAAGCATCCCTATTTCATTCAAATCTTGCACTAAAAAATGAGGAACTGAGAGTGTGAACTAAATATCAAGATTTCATGGTTACAGGAAAAATAAAATATAATCATGCCTCAGAAAAGAAGACTTTCATTTCAAACACGGTTGTTACACAGTTCTATGTCATGGTCGATGTACTGCAGATGCAGAGACCAAAGGACCAGAGCAAAATGGGCTATCTTCACTATGGTTCCCAAGAAGCAGTATGAGACCAGATCAAAACTTAATCAGTCTAGTGTTTATGGGTCTAGGCTGCCCCATAGGGAAATATGTTTATTTCTTATATATATACACACACACAAAATTTGGAAATATATATAGTTCATTCATGTATATATGAAAAAGCTTTTTCTAAAAAAAACTAAAAAAAAGTCTAAGAGCTCCAGGTTTAAGACATGCAAATAATTTATGGAAATCAGTGCATTAGCCCTGACAATGACCACACAACAGCTCTAAGCACCTGGTGGTGTTGAGATATGTTCCAACATCTGACAGTTTACAGATCCTAAGCAGACAAAACGATTACATCACAGAAAGCTCCAGGCAATTGTTCAAGATTATACAAAATTATTATAGAAAATGTGTTATAATTAACCAGAAAACTGAAATTAAAAAAAAAGCTAGGAAAGAGTGACTGTATTAAACATTGGAAATATTATTGGACTGTATGATATTATTTGCCTGTACAAAATTAGAGATGGGAGGGGGAGGGGAAAAACTTATTTAGTCCTCTGCTTCTCTTCTTGTGAAGGTACAATGCGTTTCTCAAGAAAGTAGACCCAAATGTTCCTAATTACTACTTACTTCATTGCATGCCATACTCCACTGTTACCTCTCCTTTTTCTACTATTTCTTCCATAGATAGTTCTAAAATTCTCTAATAGAGATTTCAAAAACAAACAAAAAAAGGCCAAGTACCGCATCTGCTAGAATGAAGGCTTGAAAACCTTGTACCAGTACAGGTTTCATAATCCCATGACACTCCAGAGAGCCTAGATAACACTTAAAAAACAGCCCCTAGAGACTGTTCCTGCTTTGCATTATTTTACACAAAGTAATTAATTTCAGGTGGAGAAATGTAGATAACTGTAAAAGACCAAGATGTATGCAAAGTAAGCCACAGAGAGACTGCACAGAGTAAGCAGAGACTGTGCAGGTCCACGCACACACGGGCACACAGCGGGAATGCCGGGAGATGAAGGGTCCAGCAATGTTCCAGGAGAGCACTTCCCTGGAGGAGGGAATCGTTCATGCCTGTGTATTGACAAAGGTATTACCAACAACACCAGAGAACAGAAAAGCTATCATCACTCAATCAAAACACATCCTCATTTGCTCAGAATTTCAGAGCGATTAGAAGATTTCTGAGAAAGCTATCAGTAGCACAGCAAATAGAGAATTCCCCTTCTTCAAGCATACATTTCCAAGAGAATGGCTGGCCCAGTGAGGCACTGGTTTGTAAGCTCAGTCACTTATCTGATCTCTTGTGGAACACATTCACAGTTTTGGTCTCTATAACATCCCTCGGCATCGGTTTGACAATTTCATTTTGTGCTTTAATTTAAACAAGCAGTTCTTTATGTCTGTTTTAAACTTAACATTGATCATTTAATCTAAAGTCTCTACATGCATGTCATCCACTCTATTACACAAAAAAATTTCACTATTAGCAGTTTCAAAATTAATTGTTATATCCATATCTCTCATGCTTCCCTTCAGACATTAAATTTTTGGACTGAGAAATCCTTATCTATTAATTTTCCTTCACAAACTGTTTAGTCCCTTGACACTTCACTGCAGTAATGGATGGTCTTTCTCATAGTTCTATGAAGTATTCTTTGAGGTGGACAACCAAGCAGTAGAGATTTTCATCACAGGGTTACACAATCACCTAGGCTGAAAGCAATGTTCATTTGGTCCAACCCTCATCAAAGCAGGTCCCATGGCTCAGGGACTTAGCAGTGAGGTCCTTCAACCTCTCTGGCTCTCTATTTAACTTTTTGGTACCACTTTTTGGGAAAAAGTTCATATTTATCAAAACAGAATTTTACATTTTCCAAATTAACCTCTTTGCATCTTGTCTTGACACTGTGCCCTTCAACCTGAGTCCTGGGCAGCAGCACCCTGGCCGTGGAGCTTCCCCTGGGTCGAGGCTTCTGACACTTCTGCTACTTCACCACTGCAGATTCTGGACCCCCTTATGTCCCTCTTGCTGCCATGCTGCTGCCTTAACTGCTCCACTCTTAAAACTGACTAAATAAAAATTCACTAAACAAAAAATTTCAAGCAAAATCACAATCTATAGTAAGTAAAGCAAAACAAATGAACAAACAAAAACCAACCCAAAACACTACAAACCCCATCTCCTCCCCCAAAGGAGAGGAAGAGAAGTTTGTAATACTTTGACCAACTGTCAGTTTCTGCCACAACAGATTATCAATATTGCTTTACAGCTTCCAGTGGAGTAGCAGTGAAACGAAGATCTTAGATGCTAACATATTCCCACTAACCATTTAACATCAACAACTATGAATAAACTTTGATGGAACACATGTAACTTTTGCTGTGGTCTGTATGTTCAGACAGCAGCGATGCTCCTTACGACATGGGAAATAACAAGTTCTCAGAGAAGAAATAGTATTGAAAGGTCGTTTTCCTTAATTTTTAGAGAAATGTCATCTATTACAGGCTACTATGGAGTGTTTTCTACAGAAACAGTGTGGATACAGAAAATTTTGCCAAATCTGATGCTACAAGAAAATACAAAATTCAAAAAGTTACAAGCAACGAAAGGGCAAATAATAAGGGTTGATGACAGAAAGGAGGAAAAAAAACTAGGGAAAGAAGGGTATTGCTAGCTTTATGAAGGCACAGCTATTCCTACACATTTTTACAAAGTATAAGGTGCTCAGCAAAATTCCATTCAACGTCAAAAGGTGAGAGCTGAGCCTTACACTAATTTTAACGCAGGCTAGCCAAGATTCCAGTTCATCTGTCATAGGAAGCTTCTAGAGTCCTCAGTGCCACCACTGGAATGCCACTGCTTTTCTGATCAAAACTTCAAGATGCTGGTTTTTTTAACATGAACTTCTGAAGTTTGTTTTATCCAAGCCCCAATTACCAACTGAAGAAAAAAGTTATCCCTCTGAACAGAATGCTAGTGTGCAAGCTGCATGACTGCACCAGCTGTCCCCTGAGAAAACTGAGGAAGAGGTGCTCCAAAGATAAAAAAAAGATAAATAACGCAACAGCTCATGCTAGGTGTGATAGCAGCAATCTGGTAGCAATTTAATGCTGTATAATGAATGCCCAGAATACACCGCAGGCAATGAATCAGAGGCTGAATTTATCAGTTGTTGTCCTAGAAAAGGAAATTAAAATCTGGTATTTAAAATTCAAAAAATATAAAAGAAACAAAAAAAAATTTACATTCATAAGTATATACTTTCCTCTGAAATACTTGGATCTGTTGATTATCCTAAGTCTCAAAACTTACTTTGCTTTGCCATATCAAAAAGATTAACAAAAAGTAATGCTCTCACATTACAGCATTTTACTTAGGAACCAGGTACCACAGTGCGACTCTTTTTGAAAGCATTTCAACACAGTGAGGTGCTTACATCTCCAGAACTTCTTCAAAAAAATTTGATAGCTTAGCAGTATTTTTTTCAGATTTTTGTTCAAATTTTACACTACCACTTTGTATATATTTAATTGCCCTGATGCCAGAAATTCTGTTATTATACCAATATACAAGCATTTGTGCTAATAAAGCAACGAAAAAAATCAAACATAAAAAATTACCAGCCCCCCACCAGTCTCTGGTGCTTTGAAATTATGTTCAACAATGCAGTTCTAACACCACAGGAATCTGAACACTGTTCTCAAGAGATTTTTTTTTTTCCTTTGTCACTCTGCCAACATAACTCTTTTAATGAAAGAACATGCAAATAACAGGTGCTATTATTTTTTTCTGGATGATTATCTCTTCGGGGAAACCCTAAAAATCTTTCACACTGGTCTTGACGATAGGGAAAAAAAGATCTCTCCAAACTGAATGTGGATGTTCAGTCTTGACTTTTCTTTCTCCTCAATGGCATTACTTCCTTGACTACAGATTTCATAGCATTGCAACTTACAGCAAACACTACGTATTCTCCTGGTGTCATAACAGGCAAAAAAAATCTATGTAAGTAAAGAAGAATGACATCCGGTCTCTGTCACTGTTAAGGCACAAGCCCAGCAGCATTATTTTGACAGGAATGATTTTGTTATTTTATTACACTGAAAACAAGATTTTAGCTCAATTTGCCAGGGATGAACACTTGTCATTAAATCATTCTGCATGATTGTACTGCTATTCACTGTAATACGCCCTTCCAAACATTAAGTCTATTTGGCAAGGTTAAACACCTTACTCACAAATATAGCCCTGGGTGTAAGCCAAGACAGATTCCCCAGACTGTTAAATGTAGCACTCATTGCTTATCTTCCAAAGGAATCCATTTAAATAGATACAGAATTCAGTTATGCACTGTACGACCTGGCAGTGCTAAACCCAGACCAGTTCCCTCTTTACAAAGCACACATTCAATTTTCAGTTATTGGTTTAACACATCAGTTACCCCTCTGAAAGACAGCCTTAGCAAATTAACAAGCCTGCACAAAACCAAGAGTATGTAATGGTAAAAACCGTAACAAAATACAGCATTTAAAGCTATTAAATTATTTACACCATGTAAGTATGCATTTTAATTTTCATTACTACTAGTATCAATATTGGCATAAGAGGAAACCTGACAGAGAAGCA
This sequence comes from Ardeotis arabs, assembly GCA_011801015.1. Lineage (NCBI taxonomy): Eukaryota > Metazoa > Chordata > Aves > Otidiformes > Otididae > Ardeotis > Ardeotis arabs. The sequence continues at coordinate 39,431 of JAAGAY010001479.1, forward strand.
GTGTATGAAATTTAGTCCACAAAATACAGTGGCTAATTTCACTACATTCAGAAGACTAGTCAACTTTGAATACTTTGAACGCTACTTGTACCTTTAAGAGTGATCTGAAATACTCCAGGCTTAACATCTCCAAACAAATCAATTGTGCATCACCTGATTTTTGGTGGCCTGGCTCTCAAGCACCTGAGCTAGAACAAAGTGAACAGCCTCCCTTGTTTTCTTTTACCAAAGTCCTTTGAATATACGAATTCATATAACATACGCCTCGGGTATATACAGACAACATTCTATATAGACAACATTCCATTTCTCTCTGCACTGGACCTTCTTCCAGTGCTTCTGAATAAGCTGACCCATCTGTATGTTTCGGCCACACTATATGGTGATACATATTGAACTACACTTTTCATTCAACTGTATGTAAGCTGTTTTCTCAGTATTTCTCAAATTTCTTGGGTAGCATCTTGTCTGGTAAGTTTACTGGGTCTTAAGGAACGTGCATTTTCTCCATTTGGGACATCTTCTGCTCATGTTCAATTTTGTGGTGAATTAAACCTCCCCCGTCTGTCTTAGACATTTAATTCATGTTTCTGATTGCTTCTTTCCTCTATTGTCCTCTTCTTTTTCACCAAAACCTTCTTTTTCAGCAGATCGTATCTAGAAAATGTAACATTAGTTCTTGCAGATATCTGGTCACAAGGAACAAAAAAGACTGTTTTCACTGCCTAACTAATACCTCACATTCCTAGCTAGTATCAGCAACAAAAACCATCCTCTGTGAAAGCTGACAATGGCCAAGCAGTAAAAAGTCTGCATGAACTCATTTCTGTTGACAGTCAGCCCTTTCAAAGTCCAGACTCAATGGTGTAAAAACAGAATTAGCCAGTGTTAGCTTTATTATTCGAGAAAAAAAACTGAACAGGGATGTTAACATGCTAAATATTTTAAAATCAGTGTTTCACTTAATTGTCAACACTTGGTTATACTGTCAGAAAATAATAAACATTCTTAACATTGTTCTGAAATGCAAAGCAAGAAGCACATTTTTTTCCTGTCCTCAATGCCCACTGACACCTGGTGTGTAGGCAAGTGTGGCATCATGTTAGATTTGGCTCTCTGTGTCAGCAAATATTGAGATAGTGCAAGAGGACTAGTTCAGACCTGATCTGCATTACAAGATTTAGCGTGACTCTGAAAAAGAACTTTTCAAGAAAGGGGGAAGAAAATTCTTCCAGTATTCTTCTCAGAGTATTGCTCCTCCCATATGTAGGATTTATTCTAAAGACCCGTTTTCGCTAGTCACAGGGAGGACAAAGTACCACCTGAAACCAAGAATTACCAGAACTAAATTTTATTTTCCTGCATTATCATTGGCAGCTCGCAAGATCTTGTTAATATATCATTTATTGTATTAAGTTACTTTGGGGATTTTGCTGGCACTTACATTGTAAATGGGTGAATTATTTATTCCAACACTTTGTTTCTAGTAACTGGGAAAAACTGAATATAATAAGTTATATTTGTAAATTCTGTGAAATTCTCATATGGTGAGAGGAGGAGATATTTCACAGGATGTGTGGGAAGCTACCAGCAGAAGAAAATGAAAAACATTTTTGCAAAGATTTATTTATAACCAAATTGCTTTTCACCTGAGAAAAGTACAAAGGTATAATACTTATATTCTTCCATAAAAATGAATTGTTTCTTGATAGAATGTGTGCTACTGACAGCTCATTTTATTACTAGAAGGCTGTAATAGAGCGGGTATATATGGTATTATAAGATAAATGACAGCTGATACCTGATATAAGATACCTGACAGCTGATTTGAGCAACCTTATTAGCGAATATACTAATATAATAGATAATTTTTTTTACAAAAGTCTTGCAAAAAAACCCCAAACTCACAAAAAAAAAACCAAAAAACACCAAAAACAAACACCTCAAGTCAAAACCAAAATCTGCTTTGTTTGATGCCTATCAGGACATTTTCTCTTCCTTCACACTGAAATAAACCATGGTTTACTTCAAAGACATTTCAAGGGAATATTGATGAGTGTGGGCTAATAGCTTCAGATTCAACCCATTCCAAGTGTCAGTTATGCCCTAGGATCACTGTCAGTGTTTGCCTAATAATTTTTAATTGCTTTGACTTTGCTTATTCGACTGTGGATTTTTTCTTCTCTTACTATACTGGAAGCTTCTCTGCTCTGCAGCCTTGGTGCTGCTATGCTGCTAGCAGCATCTGACATTGTTTCCCACAATACAGCCAACAAAATAAATTGTATTGAGGAGCTTGTATTCCTCCCCTCTGCTTGGAATGCTGTAGCTGAAATGCTCTCCCAGCATTGCACTATGCACTGCAGTTTGGCAAACTTACTCTCCGCTGCAGGGAAGCCAAAGAAAAACGGCATCCAGGGATGTAAGGATGGCTAGGAACAGGGTGAGTACCCGCCAGCCTCCAGGGCAGCTTTACAGTAAGCACACCGGCCAACAGTGCCGTTAGACCAGCAGAAGCAAGAGGAGATCTGCCAGAAAGACAGATGAGAACCCAGATGTCACTGCTGGGGAAAAAAAAACACCAACAACAAAATCCTCCATGTTTCTGAGCTTTGTCTCTGGACAACAGAGTTGCCAATTTATCACTTTAGCTGTCAGAGGAACTGGCTTGAAATGCTGGATCATTCACAACAGATTGATAAAGTTTAGTTCTCAAATAAACTAATCAAACATGGCAGAGGACTGCAAGTTAAACTAAAGAAAAGAGACTACACTGGTTTACATTAAGCAAATCAGATTTTTGTGATTCTCTGTCTGGATACATTAGTATCAGACTAGAATATCTATAAAGCATAAATACCTCTGCATTGATGGCAATTTTTAAAAGTCAGTGCTTTACTCTCCATATATTTCTCAAACCATATCTGAACAGGGTTATTTTGGTTTTACTGTATACTGCAATGTATACTGAAAACAGAGTAAGACTGGCAGAACATTCTTTGAAATCTCACAGGCTTCCAAACACTCTGATTATGTCTATGGATTTACATTTTATAATACACAAATGAACGCCCACTTTAAATTTTCAACACTAGCGCTGCAGTGTCAAAAAAATCCCTCAAAGATATGAACTGCCCAAATGAACACTCCTGTCAGAAATATTTTACTTCTTTCCACACTAAAATTAGCACTCTCTGTCAATATGGCACCTGCTCATACTAAGTTTACTAAAAATTTTATTTGCTCTAAATCCGCTACAAGTATCAGCAAAACTCAATGGAGATTGCCTTCCTTCATGCCATATTATCAAATATTCTATTCAGCCAATGGTAGAGACACTTTGATGACTATTGGACAATAAATACATTTTATCCTTAATTCCTTTCTCTTATACCATATATACTTCCAAATAAGACTCCCACACACGCTGCTACCAGATACATCGTTTTCCTGCCCTCTCTTCAATAAATTTAAATGTAACCTGTACCCTTATAAACTGTCTTCTGAAGCATCAAACTGAGATAGCCTTGTAAGCTTGTATCTAAAGAAACAGCAAAGTATGTGCATGTTACATGCACATACATGTTAGGAATACTACAAGCATCTTGTCATTTAAGACAAGGGAGCATTTTTATCAAAGATAAGGGCAATGCAATATTTGAGTCATTAGTATAACTACAATATAGATCTTTCTGGTTTAGAGTTGCTAGTGCCAACCACTACCAGAGATGTTCAGAGTTTTCAATGAGAATTTAGTAGCAAAGTCAGATTCCTTAAGCAATTACATAAATTACTAGAAACAGTACATCTACTTCCATCAGGACACTCCAGTACGCTCTGTACTGGGGTTGAACATTGTTGAAGTGAATCCTCTTCGATCAAAGGGTGAAGGATTAGCAACTGATCTAAAATGATGCTCCAAGACTGCTCTGATCTATATGGGCTGACCTGTATTTTGATGTATAGCTGCAGTAACGTCAGTTAATTTTCCTCAGAAGAACAGGAGTTCACATCTACAGACTAATTTCTAAAACTCTGTGGTGATTCAAGAAGCATTACCTTCATCACAGCAAACAAAATATATCCTGAGCACAGATATGCACAAATTCACACATAAAAACCTACAGGTAAGAGATACATGCCTCATACAAGTGGTACAGAAAATTGGTCATTTTCCAGACATTAAGTATATTAACAAGCTTATATCTGCCATAAATTCACCTATAATTCCTACACTAATAAGCATATATTTTGTCAAACAATTTCTCTTAACTTCATAGCACATTTTCTTCTTTTTGGTATAAATGTTCCCATTTCTAATTGAACTCAGATCTGCAAAAATGCATGATTTTAACACTGTAACTTTATGGCATCTCTTGTTGGTGCTGTGTTTGCATCACAATTTTTTTGTAATTATTGTTTTCTCTTAATGCAAAATTTTTCACTTTGAGAGTTTTGTTTATTCAGGTGCTAATAGAGGTTCATTTAGGCGCATTCCATTTTGATGCCTAACACTCTATTAACCTGCTTCCTCAGAACAAACACTTTTTTATTTCTTTAAAAAAGGATGGAAAAAAAAAAAGTCTGACCTTAATGACACCTTTAAATGCACTTGCATTTAAACTGCCCCAATTAAGTTTCAAAGTTTGCACCTGGAAAACTAAGTGAGTTGAGGGACAAATACTTTCCCAGCTCGATTACGGCAAGATTAGGTTAAGAGATCACCAGCATGCTGATTAGCATATAGTGACAGCATTCGTCAACTTCGAGTAAAGCAGAACGTTGAAATCATCAGCTTGTGGCCACAACTACAGCAAGTTCCTTTGTTCCTTTTACCTGGGAGTCCTATCTTTTCCTCCCACACTTACATATGTCTTACAGGTATGCAGTCAAACCTCAGGCTGAACACTCAACTTCTGATTACTGCAAGTGAAGAAAAATTAATTGTCTCTCTCACTTCAAATTCTTACTTGAATTTTAGATGGCTTTGCTGTATACTATTCAAGAAAGGATTGGAAGTTTCTTTCAGAAGTTCATAGCTGCACTTTGAGAAATGCAGCTTTCAATAACATCTGCCATTTTTTTCTTCCACCATAAAGTCTAAGCCATTCCTCCTGCTGGAAATCAGAGGAAGAAATAAAAATGGGGGGAAGTTCATTAGCTCTGTCATCTTCAGAGAAGTGTATTGAATGTATTCATCAGGACAGTTTCAAAAGTGAATTACAATACATACCATATTTTTCTTCCTCTCCCTCTCTCATTCTCTGAAATGACCTTAAAGGCAGGTAAGCTTCAAACATATTCAGGCCAAGACGTATTACGTCACCATATTACATATGGAGCACACAACATATATGAACTATTCAAGTACAGACATATGTAAATGTAGTGATAAAAACAACATAAATGTTTCTTACATATCTCAAACATTTATGATCCCACTCAAAACATGGTTAATCAAAATCTCCTATTTATTACAGAACACTCTGCATAAGGCACTTAAAAAGGGAATAATTGCTAATGCGATTATTTTTTGGACTTAAAATGATTATACATTTTCTGTTGACTAACTAGCACTGATTAAGAGTCATGAGCTATTTTCTTCCTAGTTAACTACTTCGGAAAAATCTTCAAATTAACAAAAAGAAGGCAAAGAAACATAAGAGTTCTCTGTTGCACAGAATTTTTACACATCCATGACAAAAAATTATCTACTAAACTATTTTTTAACATTAAGTGAAAACAGAATGTGAAAATATTTATGATATCAGCACAGAAAGCTAAAGTTTTTCCAAACTATCCTCACCACATTTTATGCACAAAGCTAATCCTGTTTATTATGCCCATTTACTCTACAGAATGGGGAGACTCATGCTTTTAGATCAAAACCAACAGTTCTCGAATTCTGGTCCACAGGCCATAAGCATAAGAATATTCCCAGATTATTTTTTGTATAGGACTCACTGAAACAAAGCAAGTATTTCTGTACACGTAAGCAAGCAAATTAACAGAAGAATGAAAAAAAACCGAAAAGGATCATCGAAAGCTTGGTGCATTTTCCTATGTTAGTCACACACAAAAAAGCTGTACAAGGAAGGCCTTGGGCCTGATTTAATCTGATGTCTTCAATTTGCTCAGTTAAAGATGTTTGTGAGAAGGCTGTTTAATTATCTTTGGTTAGACTCTCAAATCTAAGAGAGTGACCTTGCGTATACACACAAAGCATGTGATTTTCACTAAGCCTTCCTTACTTACACAGAATAAAGCAGACTTTTTCTAAACAAATATCATGTAGCTTCACATGCAAATAGATCTGCTACCAACGTACTGAACTTGAATCTAAATCTGAGTTTTGTGGGCCAGATCAATCTCTCCCATAGGATTTTACATTTAGTTGTTCCTTCTGCTACTAGATATTCTTAGAAGAACAGAAACAAACTGCTGTAATAGATATGATGACTGCCATTCAAGGAAAATCATCATATTTGTAATTGTACGAAAAAAAAAAGCTGCTGATGACACTAATTAACAAGTGCCACTAGACAGCTAAGTGACTGGGGATGTAAAAAGCTAATGCATTACGTACTTGACGGTGTGACTGACAATACATCCATCACATTTAACAGATGGCAAAGAAAGTGTAAACCTTACCTTTCAAAAAATATTATTTTTTTTAACTTCTTGTCAAAGCAAGTATTTCTCAGGACCAAGCCAGGACAGAAACAGGGATTTCATTCAACAGCAAAATACTAAAATATTCTGTATTCAGATGCCACAATGTTTCAAAGGTTTCCTAAAAGTGTATTTTGCCTGCAACTCAAACCTAAATGGATAAAACACACAACAATATTCACATCAGTCATAACCCACAAGATCCAGTTGATGCCACCTATGCACTAGGAATTCTTGTGAGAAATAGTAAAATTACAAAATAATAAGAATATTGCATTCATTCTCTGATACAGCAATAAGAAAGGAAAGAGTGTGCAGTCCAATTGAAAACATTTCCCACAAATATCATTGTAATTTACGGGGCAGCAATCTACTCTGGAAATGAGCTGCAAACAGTTATTGACCAACAATTTTCTTATTATCTGTTATCTTGCAGGATATATATTGACCAACAGTTATTATCTCTTCAGACTCTTTCTTTGGCCATTACTTCAGGAAATAACATAGGACAGTGAGTTCTTGATAATGGTGATAAAATACAGCAAAAATCTAAAGGGAAAAAGAAAAAGTAATTTCATTAAGCTTTTGTAGCATCTTCTCATTTTTATTGAGATCTCTATTACCTTTACTAACAGAAAGGGAAGCACTAGCATACACATTTCTCCAAGGCTCACAGTATCAGCGCACTAGAAGTCATGGACTACTTTTTACTGTAGACAGCAAGCAGTCACTGAAATCTATTCTAACCTTTAGAAGAGAAAAAAATGCAAAATGAAGTGATCTATGCCATTATTTCTAAAATTTTTGTCAGTATTTAATGTCACTACCAATCAGTAAGCTGGGTTATCATATACATTGTATATATTGTATATAATTTACATTTATTATAAATTTAAAAACTGAAATGGAAATGAACTGTATACAATCACTTCTAAATGTCATCTCTTAACTTTAAGAAAGAAACCTACCTCATTAAAACTAACTACTTAAATACACGTATCATTGAAACTATGTAAGATTAAATGATTGTCACAGGAAAATGTATGAAATTAAACCCCTCATATTAAAAAAAAATTAGCTATTTATTTTTATGGCATTACTTTTTCTTTTCTTTGTATTTAATTTTTCAAATATGGAGGCAGAACAAAAAGTATTTTATGAAATTTTATCACCAGAAAATTATATCAAATCCTCAAATTTGAAAAAGGGCCAAAATCTTCAGATTAATTCTAATTTCTTTTGTTTCTTCCACAAAATAAAGGAACTTAAAACTAACAGAAATGAAACCTAAAAAAAGACATAAATTAAACATACAAGCATGATTCTTACTTCACCTACTCAGCTCAATACAAGAATGATTCATTTTGTACAATTACCGTATTCTTGATTGACTTTAGGAAAACCTCCACATCCAACAAAACCTCAAAATACCCTAAATGTGTAACCAGATCAGGCCGTAAGCACAGACTTAAAAGATTTAAAAGACTTCTAAAGGCATATAAATATTCAGTACAAATACAAAACTTGGTAGCATTTGACATGTGTATTAACAAAATATAGGCTGAGAAGCGACCAAGTCACTTTGAAAATGAGAGTAAGCCACTGAAACACAAAGTTAGAATCATAGAATGGTTAGGGTTGGAAGCGAACCTCAAGGGTCATCTAGTCCAACCCCCCTGCAAGGAGCAGAGACATCTCCAACCAGATCACGTTGCTCAGAGCCTCATCCAACCTGGCCTTGAAAGTTTCCAGGGATGGGGCATCCACCACCTCTCTGGGCAACCTCTTCCAGTGTTCTACAACCCTCATGGTGAAAAATTTTTTCCTAATATCCAATCTAAATCTACCCCCCTCTATTTTAAAACCATTACCCCTAGTCCTATCACAACCGGCCCTACTGAACAGCCTCTCCCCATCTTTCCTGTAGGCCCCCTTGAGGTACTGGAAGACCGCTATCAGGTCTCCCCGGAGCCTCCTCTTCTCCAGGCTGAACAGCCCCAAATCTCTCAGCCTGTCCTCATAAGAGAGGTGCTCCAGCCCTCTTATCATCTTTGTGGCCCTCCTCTGGACCCTCTCCAGGGTCCATGTCCTTCTTGTTATGCAACACTGAAAAGAACAAAGCATAAATTAAGCATAATCAGCATTCAAAAGGCCAGATCTAATATCCAAACCAAACACATTCATAACAAAATAACTGGAGGAACAAAACAACCTTAGACCCTCTCTGAAGCAGGAGAGGAATTTGCCCTAATGCACTACAGTATTGCCTTCAGTGGTACATATTTCTGATCACACGATTATCTATGTCGTATGTATTTCTCAGACTTTAATAATATAGGACAACGTGGTAAAGCAAATTTTCTCATTTCCTCATTCATAATATCTGAATGTAATGCTTAGCCAATAAATTGGTTTAAAGAAATAATATTTTAAAATAACTTAAAGATGCATGGCTAAGAGTTCTTTATGAGGAAATGACAGTTACCACATTGTCCTATACCATTAAAGTGTAATTTTACTTAATCTGAGTACTTCTGTATCATTTAATAAGTAATTAAAAAATAATACAATCATGCATCACTAATAGGCTTTTAAAAATATTAATAATATCAATGAAGGTAAAAATACTGAAACAAATTAGTCAGTAGAGGTTGCAAGAGAACCCCTACCTTCTAAGTATGTATGCGTCTTCCAGAACCTATGATCATAAGGACTGGCTCTTTGGAATAGAAAAATGGGAAGGTGATCAGCTGGGCAGCAAAAGGTTTGAACTAGAGTTTATGTGCCTTTTCCTGTTTCTTCTGTAATTAAAACCAAAGCATGGGAGGAGAAAAAATACATCTGCCACTGCTGGTGGCCTAGACTGTGTTGGAGAAGATTTGTGTGTTCTGATCAGAAATTTCACTTTGATTATTTCACTTCTGAGTGAAAGATACAGTAAATGCCATTCTTTTTACTAAGAAATATGCCTTGTAACATCATAGAAACAATCATTACCCGTTTAAAATATTAATACAATAAGTAGTCCACTTACATGAGGAGAACATGCATAGTAAAAGCTTTAGATTTTTCAAGGGGGAAAGAAAGTGATGGAAAACTATTTTCTGATTTGTCCCTTTCAGCCTTATCACAAACCATGTCAACTACCAGCAATTCTTATGCACTTTAATGAAAATTCATTTCAGAGGGAGTAGCAGGTGTACAGAAAAACGTATAATCAGTCCACAGAGTCCTTATTTTGGTCAGAACTGAAAACGAATACGAGTATGATTCATCATTCAATAAATACCAGAACCCACCTGTGCCCTGCACAAAGAACAGTACTCTGTGTGTGTCCCAGCGGATTCAATGGGTTTGACTATACTTATCTGCTTGCAATGCTCAAAAGGATCCTAGAGATATTTTGGCCTTCACACTGAAAGCAAGACCATGAAAATAAACTGAATTTCCTCATATTCATAAATACCTAATTCAGTTCTCCCAGCACTTCAGCAAAGTCAATTAAAATTATACTAGGAATCATTTTGACCTCAGGGTACTTTTCCCTAGTAGTTCTTTGAATGTACAGCCTAAGATTTTCAAATATTTCTTCAGAACAACAGAAGTAAAGCACCCCCCTTCCCCTTATTTAACAAAAACCCAACATGATGACCACTCAGGACTGGGCCCTTAGTGATGTGTCATAAAATCAAAGTTTGCTCAAGGTACAGAAGTGTGCACAAACTACAGAATCACAGCTCACTTTAGTAAGCAGAGGAGACACTTACTGCTCACTTCTTACCCGTCACAATAAGACAGAAAAAAACCTTGAATCACACACTTTATGGCTTAAGATTTTTCTATTTGGTACTCTGCAGATCTTAGATCTTTTAACTTCTTGCTTTATTTCCAGCAATTTCTTCAGTCAAAAAAGAAAAAAAAAGAAAGCCTTGGGTTTAAGGATAAGTATGTGCAATGCCCTATGGCTTTAATTTGTGAAAGTTTTATTCCCACATATCATCTATGTCTGTATCTACAAGTACTTGAACATATATATCCTACCATATAGAATGCAAGGTGACTTTAAGTATATTAATTAAGAATTATACTACAGTCACTTTTAAAAACCATTTTTTTGTGTGTGTGATTTGAGCATGTATACATCTTTCTTTCAGGATGCTTAAGCTTTTAGGTTCCAGGTTAGGTACTGCACAGCCATATGTGAATACAGGCACTACTGAAACTCTGTAGGCTAAAACTGATCATTTGCATCAGTTTCCACCTCCAAAAAAAAGATCAGCTTGCAGAATGAAAGCTCAGACAAGCGACCAATGCTCCAAATGTCATTAATTTTTTTTCATTTTCCAACAGTTTTGTAGGAATTAAAGGTTATGCTTATCTTTGTGGAAGTCTTAATTTAAAAACATTCAGAGTCAAAGCAAACATAATATTCCATGTAACACCTTCCACGTCCTGATGGATCTCTAATGTGCGCTCTGAGCCTACAACACCCTCCAATCCATAACAGACTGCCCAGGTCAGAGCTCAGGTGAGGAAGGAGAGCTGCAAATGGCTACTTGAATATGGCTAGGTAGTGGGTTGGATGTACAATTACACAAAATCAGGAAGATTTTACTTCCACACGTACCTCAGGCTCTTTTCCTCTTTGATCTAACAACATTAGTCTTGAACATCTGTAAGTCATCACTGATTACCTAGTCACGACAGGGTAACAGCAAGACAAACTATACTGGTCTGGACCCTCCATTCCAACATGCTCTAACAGAAACTTAAATTACATGGTCGCCCTAAAACACAAATCCCATAGTTGTTTATCAGTCGGACCGAGAACCTCTAAACTGAATTGAGGCAGTGACCCAGGGAGTCATAGCTAGTGTCCAAAGCTTTAGTGCTGCATTATTTAAGATGATGAATCACTATAAACTTCCAATTACTTGTAATTAGAGTGGTGCAATTATAACTACAACTACTTACAGACTGTGAAACCGCCCTGCAAGATTACAGCTGTGACTGCACACACATATATTCAAAAACATACTGTTCAAATCTTCACGAGTAACATTTTAGCTAAAACAATCTATTCCCATATTTGCTTCCAATATCCATCTTCAGTTTTTATCTTTCTAAAAGCTAGGTATGTTTCTTCATAAGAACCAAATTAATATGCAAGACTCTGATCTAATCTTTTCCTAGCAGAATTTTCTCAGCACTGGAAGGTAGTCTTCACAGCACAAAACTGGACCAGATACAGTCCATGTTAACAACAACTTTCCTTCACCCTTCTCGGTGCTCTTCCTGGAGCTGATGCCAGCAGACTAGACTACACAGAACAGCTGACTGCCAGAAAACAGCACACTGTCACTTCTAGTCATGTCCTGGCCCTTGAGGCTCCAGTGCCAGAAGACATACACAGCATTGACCAGACCAAGAATGTTCACCGGGTTAATTTCATAGCAGTCTCATTTTCAGCCTATTTTGGGGGTGAGGGAAGAAGTGAGTGTAAGCGAGTGGAGGAAAGTTAAGTAGAATTACTCTTGAAGGCAAGTTCAGCAGGCATTCAATACCTTACAGAATCAGGACTGCTAGTTAGCACCGGTTCCTCGAACAAACCAGATAGTCTACAGTGTGATGTTGTCACTGCAAGTTCATAGGATCATCATACAGATGCGAAGACTACTCTGATGCTAGCTCAGTGATGAATAAACTATGCAAATATTTAAGTCCTGGAGAAAAATATAGCAGAAGCCATACTGAGAGTCATATGTTAAGCATAAAAGACCTGTGGATATTTTAAGGCTTAGATTAAGAAGTCTACAGCAAAAATGAAATAATGAATCACTGATATTGAAATTTAAAAGTCAAGAAAAAATTTCCTAGGCTTGGATTTAAATATTGTTTTTTTCCATAATTTTTGCTTGGTGATTATGTGCAGTCTTTCTTCTTTGTAAAAATAAATAAATAAAGAAAATCTAGCAAGGAAATCAACTTGGTACCATAAACTCTGAAGACCTGGGCAATCATTTTTGACATACAGATTAGGATATCAACTTTAGTATCTATGAAAATAAAATGTTTCTTTTCTGAGTAAATTTAGTTTAAAACTGATCTGAATTAAAAAGTTAGTAATATTAGTGAGTTTGGCAATTATTTCTAAAAGCATATTAGGGAGCTTTGATGATGATTTCTAAAAGTATATTAAATTGACTAAACGATTAGGTGGCTAAACCAAATTTTACCATTTTATTTCCTTTGTCTCTCACCATCTACTGGTAGAAGGGAAAGCATTTGTCAGCAAAGGAAAATGAATATGTATGCCATAAACCATGGTCAGAAATGGAGCTGCAGGCAAGAAACTTCTGCTTTTCATATGCAACCTATACACTGAGGACATCAGAAAAGGATCAAAGCACTTATGAAAATACTCCATAGAGTTGTTTTCTATTAAAAAAAAGGGAGAATTTTGCACACGTAATAAACTTGAATGTTAAACTTGAATGTTGATTATATGACTTGATTGGCATATGGAAATGTAATAACTGTAGTTTGTTTCAGTTGTCTTATACTATAATTTCAATTATAAAAGAGAATGAAATGACATTTTAATACACTGTTAATGGTATTCATTTTCAGTACCCTTACATTTAGAGAGCAAAGTACACTTAAGCAAAACAGATTTGTTCATCAAAAGTGCTCCTTTAAAGAGAAGTAGAGCTTTTACTTTGGAGCAAGTACATGGACAAAACTTTTGCACTCCATAAATATCCAGTAATCATAATCACAAAGGTACAACTCTCTTAAGCTGTTTAGTTCTGTGTCCAGATGAATTGCCCTAGAGTATGCAAAAGAGCAACATGAAAAGCTCACCTTGAACAACTATTATACCAAAATTTAATGGAATGTAAAAATGCTGTAACCTTCTTTGAACTATGTGTCAAAGTTGATTTGACTCAACCCAGGCAATGAAGTAAATCTTGCTATTTTAAACAGAACTAGAGAAACACTTCCCAGTGTCAAAACTGCATCTTTCCATTTTAGGTGTTTTCTTACAGTGATGATACTAAAGAGGAACTATTTCCCTGTATATGGAAATCTTTAAATTCTGTGTATTTTTGCCACTACTAATTTTCTATCATATTCAACCTTCTGAAAGAGAATGTTTCACAGGATTACTCAAAGTGATTTTGCCAGCTCCTGGTTGAAGTGATATCCCAAGTACAGTCATACTTCTTTGGTTAAACCAAAAGTTTAAAGGTGTAAATGAGGAAATAAAGCAGCATTTCTGAGAGCGATAAAACATATCACATGCGATCAGTTGCAGGAAGTCCAGCTGGAGGCCAGTCACTACTGCTGAACCCCAGGAGTGCATACTGGGGCTGGTAAGTTGAATCTTTTCATTAATGACCTGGACAATGGGCAAGGCGCACTCTCAACAAGTTTGATGATGACAGAAAAAAGGCAGGAGTGATCATTAGGGCAAATGGTTGTGTAACCCCTGAGATGCGCCTCAACAGGTGGGTGAAATGGGTCATGAAGTTAACAGTGGGAAGTGCAAAGACCTGCACCTAGGGAGGGATGACTTCAGGCAACAGCTGACAGGCACCTGGCCGGAAAGTAGGTCTGTAGAGAAGGACCTGGGGGGTGCTGGTGTACCACACGTTGAACACTAGCCAGCAGTGTGCACTTGGAGTAAAGACGGTAAACATCCTCCTGGACTGCATTAGGAGAAGTGCTGTCTGTAGGTGAAAAGAAATGATCCTTACCCTATACTCAGCTCTGGTCAGACACACTGGAGTGCTGGGTCCAGTCCTCGGCTCCTCAGGACAAGCACGTCCTGTCTCTCTCCAGGAGACACATGGACATACTGGAATGAGTCCAGTGAAGGCTCACAAAGATGATAAACAGATCTAGGAGAAGAGACTCAGAGAGCTGGGACTGTTCAGCCTGGAGAAGAGAAGTCTCAGGCAGGGATCTTAGCCATATGGAAAATACTTGATGGGAGGCGGTAAAGAAGATAGAGCTAGACTCCCTGATATCCAGCATATCCAGCGACAAGACAGAAGGCAACAGGCACAAACTGAAATGCAGAAAATTCCATACAAATAAAAGAAAAACACTTTTTTTACAATGAGGGTGGTGAAGCACTGGCATAGGTTGGCCAGAGAGGTGGTAGATGCCCCATCCCTAGAAACATTCAAGTTGTATGGGGCTCTGAGTAACCTGATCTGGTTGGAGATCTCCCTGCTCCTTGCAGGGGGGTTGGACTAGATGACCTTTAAAGGTCTCTTCCAACCCAGACTATGATTCTATCCTTGGACATAGTCAGAATCGAACACAACCCTGCCCTGGGCAACATGCTCTAGCTTACTCTACTCTGATCCAGGGACTTGGAATAGCTGGCCTCCAGAGGAGCCTCCAACCTCGGCCATTCTGGTGTTCCATAATACTAATGTTTGAGAGTTGCCAAAGATCCTGTATTTGGCTCTAAGAAATTACAGAGAGGAATGACATATGTACAGACACATCAAACTCATATGCACACTTTGTGCCTTAAATCAAATAGGTATTTATATGAATAGGAACAATTTCTATAACCAACTTTTCACATATAAATCCTATCAAATGACATTAACTGTTACGAAAAAAAGTAATCTCTACCATCAAAACCACTCTAACCTCTCTTTAAAAAGTATTGTGAACTTCAAGATTTTAATGTAAAACCATTTTAGAAAACATTAAAAACATTCATTCAATTAGCTGCTACCTATGTCAACAGGTCTCCAGTAAAGTACTGCTGGTTGACAAAAGGTATTTTAACAAATACTAGCGGTCACAATGTCTTGCACTAAATACAATGGAAAGGAAGGCATCCAGCAAGCAGGTCCATTGCCAAGGAAATCACTGTTCTATTCAGGATGTACTGAACACAAGGCATGCAATTGAAAGCAGCCTCTTTCATACTTTTAAACGGAGTCCTCAATCCTAACAGCAGTTCTCAACGTGCTGATATTAGGAGACTATATTAAAAAAAAGTTATTAAGTTTCTTTAGACCTCATAATTTGAAAACAGTACACATAAATCAGAAAAGCAGATGTTTGTTCTGCTTGTTACTAAGCTCGTGCTGCTTCCCAAGAGAATGAGCAAACTCTAGAGATGGGAAAAAGATTGCTTTTACCTTTAACAGATATGCAAGAAGGGCTAACATTATTTCTTCAGGGTTTAGCACAGAAAGATTGTTAGTCCTTCCCTCGTGCATGTGCTTCCAATTCTATACAGCATTTATGACAGTATTCTTGTAACCATGAGAGTATTAACAAGGTGATCTGCAACCTGATTTTGTTTCTGCACTTCTGCTCCAGAAGCAGACCAATTTAAAAAAGAAAAGCTCACTCCCAAGTTCAAACTTCAGAGTATGCTTTACCAATTTACAGCTGGAGAACGCAACACATATCACCACCAACAGCCATACTAGGAAGGAAGAGAATTCGGGTAACTATTTGATAAGTCCTCATCTTCCCTTTCATTCATAAATACATCTGCAGAAAGCATTTGTATATGGCAACCAGTATGACCATCCCAGCCACATCCCATATACTGCTGCGTTTTTCCTGGATCTTTATGCTGTATTCCCCGCTGTGTGATTCTGGCTAGTAAAGATAAGACTCTAACCCACTTTTGTACTGAATGCAAAATACATTGTGTCTTTGCACTTCTAAGAACAAATCTTTCATTACGCAGAAAACCATCCTTGATCTTTTACAGTCATTGAATTTTCTCTATATGATCATCTGAGTTAGTCATGGAACCATAAGAGGTGTTCAAACCACAATAGCAAATCCTAATGTCAGGAAGAAACTAAGATTTTCTGGATCATAGTCTGGATATATATATGAAAAGACAATATATAAAATTAAATTGGTAGTACTGTATTTGCCTCTGAATACATTTGCCGTGATTTGCACCTGAATGTTAGTAATTTCACTCCAATTGGAGATGATAATGTTCATGCATTATGTGATCTGCAATGTCAGCTGCAAAGTGTGGAGAAAAAGATGAAGCAGCACTACAGTGCTCTGCCAACTCCTGAATTGCTTTGTTCTGTGCACACAAAACTCTTACCTGGTGGATGGCAGCACCTGATGCTCTTTCGACTCTTCTGAGAGACACTTTTAAATGAATACTTCCACTTTTTCCTTTAGTTAGAACTTGATTTTTAGCAACTGCTTAACCAGAATTTTCAACTTGGGAATCAATAGTTTGAAATATACAGAATTTTAACTATGCAGCTATAAGGGAGAGGGGGGAGCACAAGGCCAGGTTCTGTTTGCTTTGTCTTGGAAGGGAAAGAGAAGTGTTAACATAATCAGTATAACTGGAAGAGAGATATGACACTTTTGCTGTTTCACAATACCTTAATTCAGGTACTTCATTCTCCCTATTTTTCCCACTTCCAATTTTTTTTTTTTTTTGTAATTTTGAAGTACTTCATGAACATACTAGAACCACAGAAGCTTAGAAAGAACTTCAGAAAGACTTCTCACCTTTTCCTCTAGCTCAGGACAAAATCAGCTATGTATCTAACAGAGCATCAGAAAGATATTTCTTCAGTCTATTTTTAAAAATGCAACAACGAACCAATGAAAATGTCTGTAAGCAATGTTCAGTTATCCTTAGCAGGTGAATATCTTTTCTAATGCCTAACATGAAGATCCCACCAGTAGCTGAAGAAAAGCATTCCAATGCAAATTGACACTGCGAGTTATAAACTATATTTTTCTTGAAAAAAGTGAAAAAAAAAGAAAAAGTTAACATGCAACCTCTTTCTTTCTGAATAGTAGATAATTCCATTTCTTTGATTATTTCTGTCAGCAGTGTAGTTATCCTAGACCTCTGTTACCATTGTGCAGACCTTCTCAATTTATTGATGTGCAGAACCTCATTCATTTAGGGAAATGAATACCTCAACCACAATACACAGCAAAGTATCTAACAGTATTTCCAGATTTTAATGTTCACTTTTTCTTCATATATTTGCTCACTATGATCCTAATGTTTAAGCTTCCTAGTTTCCAGATGTTCCATTTTCACCCAAGTTGACTTTGTCAATGGACATAATGTTTTTGAGGGTCACTTTAGGATTACTTTGTGGATGATACTAGCAGTAAATGAAAAGTTAAGATTGCCATCATAAACAAAAAAAAATTAAACGGGAACTTTTCAAGCACCTCCAGTGCCACTACTGTGGCACTCCACTTGAGCTATTATAAAAGTCCATCTGATATATCTGAAGACAGGTCTGTGATTCTAAAAAAAGAAAACATATGTTCTAACAAAACCTGCATAAATCTTCACCCCCAGAAAGCTTGGCCATTAGCAGCTGCTGGAGGAAGCATTGATATCAAATTCAAAATCAATACTAAAACTTATAACCTCAGCCATAAGCTAGAAGATAACATTTCCTCAGCAACATTTAAAAAAAAATAAAAAAGAAAAAAAGATACATCTATCTATCTCAAGGATATTCTGGCAGATAGAATCCTATTAGAACTAAATATATAACCATTACAAATGATCATTAGAAAAACTTCTGCTTGCCCTTGGGGAATTTTGGGTACTATAATTTCAGTAATATTTGCCGAGAATCAACTGATTAATCTCCCAGGTTAGTGCTACTTATCTGATTTTTGTACAGGAGGGAAAAAAATACAAGGAAATACTAAGAAAAGCAGATTAAAATGTAAATTTCACAATTTTTTCCATCTATTTCTTCTAAAATGTTTCTCTCAATTGCACAAGTGTCAGGGCTAATCAAGTAAAAATATCTGGAGTAGCATACATCATTGTCTTTTTAAGTTGAAGAAAAAACTATGCAGCTTATACCAGCATAAAGTTAAATATGATCATGATTCAACATGTTCCTTGAGAGGGACAAGCAGGAATGCTCAGGACTCTCAAAATAGAGACCTGGAGAGTGCCAAATTGCAACACAGAGGAAGGACTGGAATGCTGAAAAATCACAGCAGATGATGAATTTGTCATTTCACAGTAGAAGAGAGGCAGGGGATTTACTCCGTAAACCTTTAGAAAATCGCTTTTTCATTTTCACTGGACCAACTCCAGTAAATTCCATAGTGTCACTCTGGATGTAAAAGAATCAGCTGAAGAACAGAAGTTAACTACAGAAGCTACCTTCTCAGTGGACAAATGTGAATTCATCACATCTGAGAATGTGACTCCACATTTCAAGCCCAAAAATTAATCCTTAATTTTCTTCAACAGCAAATAATTCTAGCTCTTTCTTATCTGAGCTGTAACAGCAAAATCTTTTGAAACAGTTTTCTGGATTGGCAAAGGAATTTTTAATTAACATCCATTTCTCCCATTATTTTAAGAAAGACTAACACTTCATTAAAATGTATGTGGTTTCAATGCCTAAATATTACTGGTATCCTTAACAGTTTACAAAAAGGCTATTTTCCCCACCTTGTATGGTCCTTCTCACCATTATCCTTCTTTCCTCACCCCTCTAATGCTTTTCCGTAGCATTTCTTGATCTCCTAACAAAAAAAAAAAAACCCACACAAAAAAAAAACCAAATAAAAAAATTTAAGTCTGGGAAACTGACTGTACGAGAAGAAAATGCAACTACTATACATAGCAAAGAGCTGTCTCTTAGTAATTACAACAGCCAACGGTGCAATATGACTGTCAAGAACAACTAAGCTGAATTCTCAGTTATTTCAAAGAGAATTAGCTAAATGGAACTGGAGAACAATCTTGCCAATCATTTCACTGTAAAACTTACCATTAAATTCCAATCTCTGCCTTAACTTCAAACTAACCTGTGAAGCACTGGTCTTTCCATATGTAGTGTGTGTAAATGGTAAGATATTGATAGCAGGCAGCTCTGCAACAGTCCCCTCATGGGCCACAGCTGAGCCACTCAGCCACGCTTGTGGTGCCTCTGTAAGAACATAGAGGGCAAAACATAGCACAGGCTATGTTCCTCACAGAAGTGAGGAAAAAACTGTGAGAAACAGCTCTGTGAGCACCATGGGCAGAGAAGAAGGAGCAGAGGAGGTGCTTCAGGAAACCAGAGTAGAAACCACCTGCAGCCTATGGAAGAGACCACAGTGGAGCAAGTGAATACTTTCCGAAGGACTTTAGCCCATGAGAGGGAACTCACGCTGAAGCAGGGGAACAGTGAGAAGGCAGGAGTAGTAGAGAGGAGCTGTTATGGACTGACCATAACGTCCATTCCCCATCCCCCTGC
The DNA here is from genome assembly GCA_011801015.1 of Ardeotis arabs. Classification (NCBI taxonomy): domain Eukaryota; kingdom Metazoa; phylum Chordata; class Aves; order Otidiformes; family Otididae; genus Ardeotis; species Ardeotis arabs. Next base: position 59,374 of record JAAGAY010001479.1, read on the forward strand.
ACTGCTCAGGAAGAGAGGTGGGGAGTAGGCAGAAGATGAAGAATGAGGGAGTAAAGATAATACTGGGAAAAAGGGGTGGAGAGGTGGGAGGAAGGTGGGTTTTTACATTTTGTCTTTGTTTCTCACTTTCCAAACCTATTTTAATTGGAAAAAAAATCAAATTCATTTTTCCCAAGTTGAGTCTGTTTTGTCCGTGACAGTAATAGGTAAGTGATCTCTCTATTTTTATCTCAACTCATAAGCCTTCCATCTTATTTTATCCCCCTGCTCTGCAAAGAAGGGGGAGCAAGAGAGTGGCTGGATGGGGTCTAGCAGCCAGCCCAAGCTGGGCCACCACACTGTTACACATAGAAGCCCATATTCATAGGAACGCCAGATTAATTTAACATTGTCCTAGTGCACTGAGGATTTTCACTTGAGTACTTAACAAGCCAGCCAGCCACATATCATCTATTTACTATGAGGCCAAAACAACTTTCCCTTTTTAAGGAGCGGAATTGTATTTATGAACTTTGCAGAAGTGAACATCATAAACTTCTCATGTTTAAAGCAGTATGGGTAGAAGCTACCATGCTTTCACTTGCCATCATTATTATTTCCTAAATAGATAATGAAAGAAAACAGTAGTATCTCAAAGGAAAAAATATAGTTCTCTTATGATGGTTCTGACCGTCAACTGAAAATTTGATTTGGAGTCCCTCCATATGCAGATAGACAACATCCATATCTCAAGTAGTAACAGGTTCATGTACAGGCTAATGCAAGAGGCAGAGCATGAGATAGATGCTGCAGTTCAGAATGCAGCTGTTTTGGAGGCACTGTTCAGGACATGGTTCCCAAATTTTCTTCTCTACACATGTACACTGCCTCCCTTATACATAGCTACTCTCATGGGAGGACAAAATAACCACTTCTTAGGTTTGAAGTCAGCCTATATCCACCTGTATCAGAAGTGAGACTAGCTACGTTATCGAAGGTTTAGACTTTAAAACACAATGTGATGCTTTTAAATGTAGACTACTGTCCAATACTGCTGCTACAGGTATATACATACACTTTTCTCGGTAGTTCTACTGATTTCCATGTCAATACATAATGACAAACTTTAGAACATGAGTTTCCTTGATTTTGACATTACTGGCTTAGTTTTAAATGCCACATGGTTGCAAGTTTAACCTTTCAAACTTTGGCTTAATATAGAGGTCAATGGTAAGGTCACTTTTTAATCTCCTCCAGCTCAGCTGATGCTCCACCAATCTGAAATAACATCATATGTGAGCTATTATAAAACTTTTCTCATTTAACAGTACTTCTGTAAATCAATTCAGTTTTGCAGGACACAGCTCTCCTTTTCCTCTGAATGCAAATAACACAGCTAAATTCTGGGAAGCCATACATTTATAATGTCCCTAATACTTATGAACTATTTGAACTCCAAAAAGGGTTCTCTTACACAACAAAAATAATTTTATAGTGTTTCTGAATTATTACTCTCATTATGAAGTTGTAATGTTGACTGATAGTTAATCAGACTTTTAATTAGTCTGATAAGGCAACAAGTGACATTCACATGTTGGTAGAACCTTCCCTACTCTACCCTTGTCAGATAATGTTTTCGTGTATGTCAAAGTATCTTATGAGATTTTTTTATCCTTGAAGCTGTATTCCTTGGTGTACTCAAGTAACAGACTTCAACACAGGTCCCCAAGATTATACTGTACGGACTGTAAAAGATTTGTGTGGGTCTCTGTTTCACACTGCTGCCAGACACAGTTTACTTCCTGATAGCCATATAAACACTGCCATAATAAATATTATTTTAATGAGGAAAAAAAATCACCATTACAATGTATCTATGTTCCTACTCTCTGAGTGTACATAATTTAGGTAGAAATTAATGCTGGACTGTCTTTTAAAAAGTTACTATCTAGATTTTGATAATCACAAAAAATTCTATTAAACTACAGCTCCACATTCCAGTGGAGTTGTAGTTAACACATTCCAGCTGTGTTTGCAAAGCAAAAAAGGACTTGTGATCATTCCCAGCACAGGTGCCTACATCAGCCCATGCTATCAATAACTGCTCACTCTGGGGACAGAGAACCAGAGATTCCAAAGTGTGTTGGTTTGGTTTATTGCGGGGGAGGCTACAGTAAGCAGCTTCTCTCCCTTTGTCCAGTGGACTCGGCCAGGCCTAGGGCGGACCCGCCACTGGCCAGGGCTGAGCCAACTGCAGACGGAATGTTCCCTCATAACACCTCTGTGATGACGTGTCTAAGAAGGGGAAAAATATTTTTTTTTAAAAAAGGAAGAAGTGAAGAAGCAGAAGAGGTGGCAGAGAGGGGGAAGCATGAGCCTTGTGGGCCTTGCAGCCCTCACCCTCTGGCCTCCCGCCAGGTGGCCGACTGGGCCTGACTCGGCCCAACCTAGCTGCAAGAACTGGAGAGGAGATGTGAAAAGAACAGAGCCAGTTGTGAAGGATTTCTTGTGAGAGGAATGGCTGCAGACGCCAAGGTCAGTGAAGAAGGAGGGGGAGCAGTAATGCTGCTGCGGGCAGAGATTCCCCTGCAGCCCGTGGTGCAGCCCATGGTGAGGCCGGCTGTGCCCCTGCAGCCCATGGAGGCCCACGCAGGAGCAGAGATCCCCCTGCAGCCCGGGGAGGACCCCACGCCGGGGCAGGAGGATGCCTGAAGGAGGCTGTGGCCCGTGGAGGGCCCGTAGTGGGGCAGCCGGTTCTGGAGGGACTGCACCCCATGGAAAAGGACCCATGCTGGAGCAGTTCACAAAGGACTGTAGCTCATGGGAGGGTCCCCATGGTGGAGCAGGGGAGGAATGTGAGGAATTCTTCCCTCGACGACGAAGCAGCGGCGTAAAACGACGTGTGATGAACTGACCGTAATCCCCATTCCCTATTGCCCACTGGGCCTCTCAGGGAAGAGAAAGAGGTAGAGATAATTAAGTTAAGCCCAGGAAGAAGGAGGGATGGGGGGCAGGTTTTTTTGTTCTCTTTCTCATTATCTTGCTTTGGTTAATAATCATACTTATTTTGTAAAATTTTATTTTATTTTATAATATTTATTATTAATAATTAATACATAGTTTTCCCCAAGTCAAGTCTGTTTTGCCCATAACGGTAACTTTAAGGATCTCTCCCTGTCCTTATCTCAAACCTCAAGACTTTTTTGTTATATTTTCTCTCCCCCATTCCCTCAGAGGGCGGGGGGAGCGAGTGAGAGACTGAGTAGCTTGGTCACGATTGGAGCTAAACTACAACACAAAGACACGAAGTTCCTAAAGGTCCTGTGAAAATCAATAGCCGCTAGGTATGTGGTCTCAGTAAGGAAAGAGTTAGAGACCAAACCTTCCCCTTTCAAAACACCACAGATTTCACAGGGGAAAATCAACACTGGAAAAATGCTACCTTAGATGCAGGTTAACAGGTTAACTTGGTTAAAAATACAGAATTTACAATTTCTGAGACAGTTTTGTCTACCTGTATAAAGTCACCTGAATATCACAACTTCTGAAGGAATAAAGTATGCCAGCTTAGGCACCACGGTGTGTGTGAGCATCACCTATCGCGCGCGTGCACACACACACACATTTCATAAAGTTGATAGTACATTCAAGTTTTCTCTTGTACCTTGGGATCTTGTTAGTAACATTCCCTGCCATCCTGTCTCCCATTTAGAAATGTGATTCAGCAATCACTTGCTCACTGACATGTCAGCATGCAAAGTATAAGAGCAAAATGTGAAGATATTAGGATTTCATGACTCTCTTCTTATCCACATACCTCATCATCTGTCAAAACATGAATATGAGAGTTCAGAGGAGGTGAGGTGCTACCTTTGTTATCTATGTTCTAAAATATTTTAGTGAGACTCAAGATCTCTTGTGCATTTCAGATACATATCTTTATTTCCTTTCAGGCGTGATAAGGAAACTGGTGTAAGGGCTCTGAGACTATCACCTTCTGGCAGGATGTGGCTACTGGGGCTAAGGGCAATTGGTCGCCTTCCCCAGGGAAGTGCTGGCTGCCGGGGCTGCAGGTGCCCGGCAGCTGCCCTGCTCCCTAGTCAGGTGATAGGATGGTTCTGGCTGCCAGGCCCTGCCCTGCCACCCTCATACGGTCATACTTTTGTGTGCTTAAAAAAATAAGTTATTATATATGGCCTTAGCATGGGCGATGAGGAAAGTCGACTGAGTCTGAATATGGCAATTTTAGGTGTTGTAGTGCAGTAATCAGAAATTAATTTTGTACATTCTTCAGGTGCAGAAAACTCCTCTGAGAAGAAAAAGGAAAGACAGAAGGGCCTTCTCCCTCCTGATAGAGGAGTGCAATTCTAGACGAGCTGCAGACTTTTCAGTGTCCCATCAAGAAGAAAGCCCATCTCCCTTGTGCATTAAGTGGTGGCTCTGAACACGAAGGAGGACTCAAGGGTTCCCTGTCTTCAGGATTTTGCTGAAGAAGGATGCTCACCTTCTTCAAATATTTCCTTTGAGCCATAAAAGATGGCAAAAAAGATGCAAAGATTGGGAAGGCTGGCTTTCTAACAAAACTACCAACAGTGCTCGTCTAATGCTGACACTCCCTCAGAATCCCCCACACCTTTTTTTTTTTTTAATCTGAGAATTAGTAGTCCATTATACACATAATTTGCTTGTGTGATATATTGATTAGTGGGGGAAAAGATAAACCACTGTAAATAGAAATATGAGTCCTGTGGATAATATTCCTCCTACTCAATACAATGAAGCAGTGATGTTTTGAAATGAGTACATTAAACTTAATTTGCCTCAAGTTTAAATGACTGCTTACAAAGCCCAGGACAGGCATCGTTTCAACTCTGACATCCATGATGTACAATATAACTACATAAATTTCAGGTTTTTTACACTTATAATGACACTTATTATAATTCTAGGAAGGATATAAGTTACTACCGCAACGTTGTGCTTTGTTGCAGAAGATGTCTAACACCTACACACATTTCACCATTCCCTCGGTAACAGAAAGTTAAGATCAGTGTACACCGTGGATAAAATATTGCATGTACACTGCAAAAATAACATTTTTGACAATTTGGAAATTATTTGTAAACATTCATCAATAATTTTCAAGTTTACAGATAATCAAGAGTGAAATAATTTCCACATGTAAAATGTACATGGAATACCATAGCAGTACACTCTGTTTAAAAAAACATTCTTCCTTATTGCCATCCCTAAAACCACCATGTGCTGAGTTTCACCTTCAGAACAGGCAACACACTGCACATGCTTGTCTCATTTACATTTTAGTGTAACTATTAAAACAAAATAAGAGATTAGTCTTAAGAGACACTGCAAGAACCACACTAAGCATTTGCATTAAATGATAACAGAGGCACAGACACCACCTATACTTGCTACTATAAGGATCTTTCCTATTTTCCCCTTTCTGTTCCTTACATCCTGACAGGACCTGCTTCACCATCGATGCTAACACTAATACCATGGCAAGCAATTTGCTGAACCCAACCTGCCAGAACACTGCTCATCTTGACTGCAGACAGAACAGGGTCAATCTCTTCCTAATTCACTGCCTTGAATCAGCTCAGTGTGACAGCCAAAGGTAAGCTACTGGGGGTAGCTACCCTGTAAACTTGGGAGGTGTGTCATCTAGCCACACCCACGATCACCAAGATGCAGGAGGAGGGTTGTACACCTTGCTGGAAAAGCAATAAATGAGTGAACAGGAAAGCACAGGAAATAAGACTTGGTGAAATAAAGGGAATTTTGCACTTCCACTAAAGTGCAATAATGCTTATTATGGTGAGTGGTCAGACTGTCTCAAAGATTAGAAAAATAAATTTGCTTCAGAAAAAAATATACTATCTGGAGCATCTAGAAGGCCTCAAAGTAAGGCTGGAGATAAAAGCTAAAAATTCCTCACTGAGAACAGGTAATCTCTGATATCCTGGAGCACACAGGTACAGAAAGGCAAGATTTCCAAACAGCAACCACAGCACATCAGGTGAATAGACAGAAGAGATTTTCCAGTTCAAACGCAATGTTAAACACCGTATACGTGTCTTTTCTTCTAGTTGTTCAGTTAAATCTTTCAGAAATACTTCTAGATACACTGTCTTATTTCAAAGGCTCTCAATAAACTCCAAAATTTAATCACATTGGCTGAAAGGAAGTGCAATCCCAAGGTACCTAGATAAAAACGAGGTATTCTTTAATTCCGTGAGATATTTTGACAAGTGCTCACACTCCCAGGATTTTATCCACAGGACAACAGAACACACTCGGACATTAGTGGGTCTGTGGGCATCTGGAGAACCAGTACCAGAGGGTCAGAGCAGGACAAAGTCCCTTCCAGTGGCTAGAAGAGGAAGGCTTTCTGGCATCTGAAAAATAAGGGGGGTGCACAACTCAATTCAGATGTTTGCCAAGGTATCTGGGATGTACACTCAATATAAAGACATCTAAACCTGAAGTATGGTTAAGAGATTGTCAGAACTGATGACTGGATTTAACTATGTGATAGTATGATCATAGCTAGATCCAGTGATTCAATGCAGTTATTTTATTATTGCATTCTGATGTAGACTGCAGAAGTGATTTGTTGATGTGTGACTGCTTCTTAGACTAGATGGTTTGGTCAGCTACCATGGGGGAAAAAAAAAAAAAAAAAAAAGACTTTGCTATACAAAACTAAGTAGTTGCCTTTTAAGTGCATAGTCATTACGATCCGACTAAAATATCTGTATCCATATTAAAGAATAGAACCCTACTCAGTCAGAAAAGTTGAAGAAAACTAAATACATTACAACAAATACAAAAAAAGGAAGAAAAAAGGAAAATGCTAATAACATTGAATGTTAAAAGACTAATTAAAATATAAGCTTGCACATATTAAGTTAGGACATAAAGTAACATGGCTGTTATAAAGGAGCCTTCAAAGTTCATGTATTTCTAAAAATATAGAACAAAAAAGTGACATGAGAATAAACATTTACAAGGGGTTTAAAAAGGTAAAAGGAAAGACTTTTAACCATACAGAAGGGAAATCAATAGTATTACCAGCTTGTATTCCAAATAAACTAGAAGGAAGAATTCTGTGGACAGAATTGTCACAGCTGATGACTGAACTTTTTAGTTTCGCTGTGATACTGCAAGTTCTCACTGAAGGCACACTGAAAGCAGTATGCTCCTTATTCTGTGAAAAGGTAAAGGACTTCCATGTCCAGGCCTACCAAGATATCACTTTTCACTAAAACTAAATTTCCTTCTCCCAGTACGTGGCAGAAATTCAGTCAAGCAGGGAGCAACTTTTCCTCTCCCAGATACCATCACAGACTGATTGACTGAGGAGCCATAACTATTTCTCATGAAACTACCTACCTTTTCTTGATGATTACATGTTACATCACTGTTATCATTGCAGCAGGAGGGCAAGTAATCACAAGAAACAAAAAGGAAACTATTTTTGATGCAGTTTCTCATGAGGATGCTGCTGAGAACTTGCCCCTGAACACAACAGAGAGGACAACTGGAATTCAAGACTTACACTTAACACTATTCCCATGAAAGCTGCACTCATTGAAGTCCGCAGGAGAACTGCACTGTGACCTCTGATGCCTTTAAAAGGGACAACGTTGTACCTATCAAACAACTACTAACATTGTTTTACAATTCTAACTTGCAATTTATTACATACTTCTACCAGTTTGTTTTTGTGTACCTCTAATACACAAAATGAAACTATTTAGTAATTTCAATATTCTTAGAAAAGGTCTCAACAAGCAATTTCTTTTCAGAGTTCCAGCAAACTGGATGTGCTGAGCTTGGAAAGTTCTCATCCACATTTCCAGAGGCAAATAATGGTTATTGAATACAAACCTTTCAAACTCCTTGTAAATGAGTTTAAGTAATTTCTGCCAGCTTTCTCCACTGCTTAGAACAATTGAGGCTTTTAGGATTAGATAGGCAGCTAAGCTGTTCAGGTGCTGCTTTACATTATCCTGGGCTGCAGTTTCAATTTTCAAGTGAGAGGAAGTTATCCAAGTATAGTTGCATCTTTTCCTTTCTGCAGGTAATTTCAAAAATTGAACCCTTCTTCTGAAAAAAAAGATAAAATGCTTAACTGAGTCTCGTCCATGTAGCACTTCTACACTTCTGTATGGTCCTCCAAAAAAAAAAAAAAAAAGAAAAAAGAAAAGAACAGGAACATGGCTCTTAAAACACATACTTAGCTCTGCTGTTGTAAAACCTCCCTCAGGATACAATGACTACTGCAGAAAAATGTAGACCAAAGAGGAAAGAATTTTGAAATTGAACCATGGTCAAAATGGGAAATTAACAGAATAAAGAGGTATAGAGGAAATAAAATAGGTCTAGAGGAAAATAATATCCAGGACTGCAACCAGATAATAATCCTCAAAAATGTAAACAGTAGGTACAAAAGTAAAGGAAAAACCTATTTTGTCTTCCCACTGCAAGCAAGACAGGAAGCAGTACAATAATGGCTACTTTACAATAATGGTGGTAAGTGTTCAAGGTAATAAAAAACTTCTCACCATACAGACAGGGACTGGAGTAGACTACTTAAGGAAGTTCTACTGTTCCCATCACTAGAGACTAAATTCGTCAGGTGGCAGAGGAGAACCTGCTTAGGTCCCCTTTGTCATGTTATTTAATCATTCCATAAAGATCTTAGTCTGTGGTTTCAATTATAATACTTTGGGCTATTTCTATGTTTTAAATTAATCAAATTTTCTAGTATCTCTTCATCAGCTAGCAGAATGCTCAAGTATCTACAGCATTTTTTGGTTTTGCTCCATAGCCTTCTGTGTTAACATCAGCACTCTGTTGCCTGCACGCTAGCATGCTGCCAGCATATCTCAAAGGGTATCCAGTTGAAAAAGGCAGATTTTTAACCTTACCTGGAAATTAAGTTAATACGAAATGCTTCCACACAAATCTAAATAACTGTAAACAAAAAAATGCACTGCCTTGGAGAGTAGATCTATCTAATGAGCTTTCTTATGACGAAGCTGTATTTGTGCTGAATCATAGCACACATAACAGAGAAGTAGCACAAATTTACATAGTTGAAATTCAAAATTTGCTTTGAATTAGTCTGTAAGAATGTGAACTGGATTTAGATCTTTTAAAAAGCAGACTGCAGAGTAGGAAACCTTTTCTGACTATTAAGTTCTTATATGAAACTGCTTACAGGTGTGCAGGACGATGCACAACAGGCTTTCAAAGCAACAGTCCAGAATTTGAGTCCAGCATTCACAGAGGATGTCAAAACTAATTTTAGATATGAAGTTATCCAGTCAATGAATAAATGTCTTGTAAAAAGTCTCTTTCATTTCTCAGTAAAAACAATGTCTTCTCTTTTTTTAATAATAAGAACAAATATACTATCTGTTTTTAGCCAAATCTGGTAAATAAACTGGCAACAGGCAGCTCTTCCAGCTTTGCGATAAAAATATAATGCAATAATGACCCTTTTTTGATGTCTAAATAAAAGTAGAACTGATTCCCAAGAGAAACTCATTTGCTGAACCACATACAGTGTAACACTTCTGCTGGTCAATTGTTTTACGACAGTTACCTCCTATTTATAGATTTCCTTTTGTAACTGTTTTGAGACTGAACTGAACAGGCATCAACAACTGAAGTGAACCAGCAACCTATTTAAAAATAAATAACTTTTCAAAATAAATGAAAACAAAGAGCTCTCTAGCACAACAGCATTATATAGAAAGCCTCTAGGCAATTATTTTGTTCACTATAGCAGAGGCAAGAGAGAAAGAGGTAGCAACAGAAGAGGCAGCAACTCAAAATACAGTAGTCCAGAGGGAGAAAAACTTAAAACCAAAAATATTAGGTTAAACTAAATAACAATCTGTGAGGTAAAGCAGAGTTAACCCCTGTGTGATTAAAGTAATGTTATCAAAAAAGCAACAGTACAATGCTTAGGTTTGAACTATAAATTCAGATATGAAAGGGGCTGGGAAGTGATCAATATTACCAGTTAGAATTGACAACGAAATAGGAATCTAAAGATATCTGTAAAGATCTTGAAGAAGTCCATTCTTTTCCTTCCTCTCTGAATACAGATTTCTCTACGACAAAGGTAGCAGGCTACAATATTTGCAGCTTTGAAACCATTACTTAGTCATGAAGAATTCACGTGCTAGGCCTCTACCAAAAGAGAGAAAAATGTCCCTGTCTATAGGAATATAAAAACGTTAAGACAATTCACAATGACAGATTCTGATAGCAAAAAATGGAAAACAGGTAGCTAAGATAATCTCAGATTTGGCTCTTGTCAGATGACCTTTTCTCACGATCTTGTGTCACAGCAAAGGAGAGTTTTAGGCAGGGATTTGAAAGAATACAATAGTGTGTCATTTTAAGTGTGAGCACAAGTGTTTCCAAATAAAAAAGGTAGCATGAGAGAAAGTGTGGAGATATTGGAAGAAGTCATTAGGAAGAAAATATCTAAAACTTTGCAAATTTATTCTCTGCTCATCATAAAATCAATTTTCACTTAAAGAAATTGGTTTATTTTTTTCTTCACAACAGAAAAGAACATAATTACATCCCTGTAGCCCAAAGCAGATCTTCTACCATCTGGAACGCTCCTAGTCTCATTCTTTCTAACTCTGTCATGTTGTTCTATAGGTCAGGATATCCCTATAAAATACAGTAAGGCCACTAATACTACAGTTAAACAAAAAATATTTCAATATTATTAATACCACAGTTAAACAGAAGATCTTTCAGTATTATGAAGTGCTACTTTCATCGTCCTTTATAAACTTCTGCAACATTATGTGTGGAACTTGCAAAACCATCTCAGTCATGCACTCAAACACTTATCACCTCTGGTTATTCCTTGGTTCATATATCAAAAAAGGTATTTTATTCATCAATCTTGTTCAAGCTTATGATCCCCTACGTCCCTTTTCTAAAGAGCTGCCCATTATTTGTGTTTGTATACTTGACTATTGATGACCAAGTGCAGTACTGCGCAAACGTCTCTGTCCAATTGCCCTGTATTTCCCTCAAGTAATTTCTTTAAGAACAGATGAAAATCCAGCCCCAACACATCTGCAATATTTCCCAGCTTCTTGTCATCTACAGATTTAGAAAGCATACCTTCTTGTTCCATGAATCACAGTATTAACCAAAACACAAAGCAGAACCAGAATGAGAACAGAGCCCAGGCAATACACTCTCCTCACTGACTTGTAGGGCAGCATGTCTAATATGGATGTCAGCATGGGGCAGATGAGACAATCTGCTTCCAGAGGAAGCCTGCACTCAGCTTCTCAAAAAGCTATCATTCTCTCCTTACTGCTGGTGGGCAACTTCTTTATAGGTCTCTTTTACATGTTCACAATTGACACTTATGCCTGGTTACCAATGTCATCAATATGTCCCTCTAATATGTTATGTCCTCCTCCTCCCTAGAGACCTCTGGTCCACAGTCCCTGCAAATGCACTAAAGCCCATTAATTTACCACAAGATAGCCACAGACAGAGTTCAAGTTAAGAGTTTGCCAGCACAGCCACAGGTAAAAGGGAATTGGTTCAAACTTGGTGATCTTCCTTTAAATGTTGTCCCTCAAATCAACTTCAAAATTATCCTATACCACCATCCAGATTAATAACTGCTAATGGCCTCGTCGAGCTGTGCTCTCTCCATAGCAAGCAGCAGCAAATTCAGCCAATACCATATTTAAGCAGTATCTCAGTATGTCCAGTACCAACATTACAACTAAAAAAAGCTGGTCAAGAAGAGAGCAGAGAAGGGAAATACGTAAATAGGGGCTGAGTCTGAAAGTGTGCTGAAACTCTTAAAAAATTCAGGTTTTACTGTCTTTTTTGACCAATATCAGATAGTGAAAAAGTTAACAAACCACACTTGAAGAAGGCTGGGATACTGTTGTCTTAAATTTAGACAGGAACAGCCACATATATTTAACATACAGTAGTACCACGGTCACTTCAATATTTAGGGACAAATACCCAGATTGCCATGTTGACCTCTCCACAATTTTTTCAGAGATTCGTTGTGTGCAGGGATATAAAGAAGTGAAAAAAAAAAAAAATAAAATAAAATCCCTCTTACCCCTTTGGTTACAGATGCCCCTCCTTCCCCACCATACATAATACCTTCACTGCTATGCAGGGCAAAATTAGTGAAAATGTAGTACTAACTCCAGCAATGTTGCATACTACTTGCTGTCAGAAATTAAAAAGCATATGTTGTCCAGGAAATTGGATCACCTACCTCCAGAGAATAGAGTAAAATATTTTGAAGGAATAAGAGAGTGAAATTTTTTTTTTCTTGTTTTTTAAAATTTGGATACTTGGGGCAGGAAGCACAAAGCAAGAGAAAATGGAACATTAATCACTTGTGCTCCTTTCCCTTTCTCCTGGCTCTATAACCAATTGCATTTTCACAGGTAAAACTGTGACAGTTTTTGCTGTCTTTGCTAAACAGGATGTATTAAGTACAATACCATTAAAGAACTCACACTGCTCTATCCAAACATCTTCCTCAAAATTATTATAAAAGCCCCACTTCGCAATAGTTCATACCCAGGATAATTATACTCATTGTGATATTCAATTTACATGACATCTTTAAAGTGAGCAAAGTTTGTGAAAAAAAAGTCCTCGTCTTTTCTAATAGTAAATAGTGCAGGAAAATTCATTAGTATTGAAATCAATGACATAAGATTGACTACATTATAGTTCTAATCTCTACAGTTACTCATACCGGTCATACAACATGCTCATAATTCTTTTGAAAACTCCTTATGTTGAGTTCCAGCCCTGAAAAGACTCTTGGTTGTAATTATGAGTTTGCCTCTGTCTCTTAATATTGCCACAAAGATGATCAGAGGACTGGAGCATCTTCCCTATGAAGAAAGACGGAGAGAGTTGGGGCTGTTCAGCCTGGAGAAGAAAAGGCTCTGGGGAGACCTTATTGCAGATTTTCAGTACTTAAAAGGGACTTATAAGAGAGGACAGACTTTTTAACAGAGCCTGTAGTGACACGATAAGGAGTAACCATTTTAAACTAAAAGAGGGTAGATTAAGACTACATACAAGGAAGAAATTTCTTACAATGAGGGTGGTAGAATACTGGAAGAGGTTGCCCAGAGAGGTGGTGGATGCCCCATCCCTGGAAACATTCAAGGCCAGGCTGGACGAGGCTCTGAGCAGCCTGATCTGATTGGAGATGTCCCTGCTCCTTGCAGGAGTGCTGGACTAGATTACCTTTGAAGGTCCCTTCCAACTGAAACTGTTCTATGATTCTAGGATTCTACTCAGAGACTAAACTATGCAGAGATCCAAACAGTCACTTCTTTATATCTCTGTGGAGAACCTCACTCAGGTGAATTCCATTCAGATCCAAGGGAGTGGATCCTGAAGTACCTCAAAAAGAAGACAATGCTAACACTAAGTTTTGAGCTCTGAATATCAACATTTCCTCTCACTAATTTCCTTAAATGAATTCCTAAAAATTCATAAACCATGCACAAACTGATAAGAACTAAGCATCAGTATTCCAATAAAATTAATACAGAAGAGAATTTCAAAGATTCTTGCAAAGTATAGTAGGTATGTTCAATTCTGCATTTTTGTATCACGCAACACTACAGATGTAACAACCCATGAAAATGAGTTGCTTGTGTATGTCAATACTGTGAATATGATTAAAAAACAAAGATACATATCAACAGCAGATCTCAAAAGAAGATTCTATATTAGAAGTACATTGATAAATATAGTAATGCTTGCAATATTTATTCATAAAAGCAATGCTTTTTTTCTCTGGTGCAGAGTGGTTTCTTTGATGCTTTCTGTGATGGAGCTGACTGCTGTTACAATAAGCTGTAACATTTTTTTTTTCAGAGTCATACCAATTTTTAATACATCATTGGTATTTTCAATAGCACAGTCTCATGGTATTTCCACTCAGTTCAAAAGGGAATTTAAGCAGAAAAGAATGAGAAAACTTCTCTTGAACTATCAGTGTTCACGGAGATGCCGAACCAGTACATATTAACCTTGGCACTTACTTGCTATTGCAAAGGAGAATGAAACTATGATATTCTTCTCAGCTCACAATTTGCATCAATACTTCAAATGTTACTTCTTCAGGGGGAGAAAAGAAGAAATATCACAAAAGGCTAAAAAGTCTGCAAGATTTTATGAATGGCTTGTATATTCTGCAACACCACCGGTGCTTCAAATCTGTGTCTTCAGACACATAAAAATTTTCAGCACACTTTCTACTTTTTTACACAGGAACAAGTAAGAGACATAGCAAATAAAAATGAAAGATTATTTTTAAACTTTTCCTTTAGCATTCCATGGCACGCAGTGTAAGTGTCCAAAATTTAAAAGGTAAAATATAAAATTTATTCTGAAATAGTACAACAGAAATCCAGGGTAAGAACAGAGATCATTAGTTTTATATTGTGGGTCATAAGAAATCTTGAGCTTTCAATAAATTGCTCCTAATCTTTAGTAAGATGTATCAGAAGCCAGAAATACTAAAGAGATGCTATAAAAACCATGACCAGCTACATTGCAAAATGAAGTACCTGTGTATCATTCACCATAAAATGAAATAGACTGGTTAGGATAAGGAAAGTCAAATTATATTTTGAAGAAGGCTTGAATTTCTGTATGTGCATTAAGGGAAAGATAAGTTATGCTTGGAGCTTCTTTTTTTTAAAAAAAAATTGTTTTAGGAAAAATATGTTTTTTCCTAATAGGAAAAAGGTAAGGGCTGGAATCATGCTGGAAGTTTTAAACAACTACAACTCAAAAATGCCCTCTTATAGACCTCTGAAGTCATCGTGAAATCAATGAAGTTGCTTCAACAAGCAGAGAAGATAATTCCCTTTCCACACTGAAGAAATTTTTTAAGAAATATCATAGGTCTGTCATGTTTGAGATTTGGTTTTTTAACATTTAGAGGACAAAAAACCCAAAATATTTTGGAAGATTTCTGTATTGTTAACCAGCTCCTTGAAGCAAGATTCTTTTATTCTGTACATAGCTATATGATTGTTCTACATGACCATGTTTTTTTTTAATTCTGCTAATTACATTTTTCCATTTTGCTTCAACCTTTCTTTAGGTGCAATCTCTATCTGAAAGTGTTTACGTTGATTAGACACCATATATAATATATCAGAGTAGATAAACAAAGAATTGTCTTTAGTTATGTAATAAATTAGAGCTAACTGTCTAGCAGACTTCAAGGATGTAAGCTCTTTGGGACAGGGACCATCCTCCCATGTCAATGTACAGGGACAGGTATATCACATAACTAGAAAAACATAACCTCCCAGAAAAAGATTTAAAAAAACAACTGAACTGCTACAAAGCAGTCAGAAATCTTGTGTTAGAAAACAGGAGCATGGAAATCCTGTGTATTACTCCTGAATTAACTTCTAAGAAGGCAAAATTGCTGTCAGTGTCACATTTGGTCCCATGTGTATTCTTGCCATACTCTATTATCTTCAGACAAGGTTTGGAGAAGATATTTCTTTCAAAACATCAACTGGACTTTATGTTTTTAATTATAAACATGTGTTTCTTTATGTACAGATTCCTTAAAATGACTGCAAAATGTATTTACATCTAAAACAAAACTGAATGCTGGCATATAGTTTCTCAATTTAACCTCACAAAGTTCAGCACGGCCCAGTGCAAGGTATCAGTACAGACTGGGGAATGTATGGATTGAGGGCAGCCCTGAAGGGAGGGACTTGGGGATACCGGTAGATTAAAAATTGTTATGAGCTGGCAATGTGCACTCATAGCCCAGAATGCCAAACTGGGCTGCATCAAAAGAAGCATGGCCAGCAGGTCAAGGGAGATGATTCTGCCCCTCTACTCTGCTCTCCTGACTCCACCTGCAGAACTGCGTCCAGCTCTCGAGTGCTCAGTACAGGAAGGACATGGACGTGTTGGAGTGAGTCCAGAGGAAGGCCAGGAAAATGATCAGAGGGCTGGAGCACACGTCCTGTGCACAAAGACCAGGAGAGCTGGAATTGTTCAGCTGTGAAAAGAGACGACTCCAGTCAGACTTTATTGCGGCCTTTCAATATATAAAGAAGGTTTATTAGAAAATTACTGTTGTGGTTTTGTTTAGTGAGGGGGGGCCTAAGGTGGAAGCTTCTGTAGGAAACTGCTAAAAGTCGCTCCCCTTTGTTTAGTGGACTCGGCCGGGCCTAGGGCGGACCCGCTGCTGGCCAAGGCCAAGCCGATTGGTAGCAGAATGTCCCGTGATAACGCCTCTGCGATAAC